>JXCR01084714.1:39259-60265 GCA_002079205.1 Phalaenopsis hybrid cultivar | reverse complement strand
AATATTGTCATGTTTCATTACAGAATAAGAAATTTAAATAATATCATTTTCTAACTTGTGCTTATTTTAGTTAAATGAATTAATGCTACTTTTGGATAATTGGCTTCATTTTTATGTTATTGACACTTATATATCTTTTGAACCTCGTATACTGTAAGTTATTGATTGGATAATGCCCGTATAATGGTTTTCTTGCTAGTTATGGATTTGTAGTCTAACTATGAAATGATTTTTCTCTTAATGAAATATGTAACAAGTGAATTAATATTATGTTGAAGGTTAAAAATACTCAATATTTGGAATGTGATACCCTAGGATATTTCTATCATGAGATTACATTGGATGGTTGAGATTGGAGCAGTGTTATCAAAGCACAAATCACATTGTGAGATGCAAAGCTTTATATTTGTTTCAAAGTGCCAAGCTGTGCTTTTATTAACTAAAGTGCTAATAGGTTATATAAAACTATTAATTTATAAATGTTTTCATTAATAATTATAAATTAGAAAATGTCACTTAAAAGTTGATATAAAATAGAGAAGAATGTGATATATTGCCTAACTTGAAAGCAAATATTGATGGTGAACTAGCCAATTAAAATTTGGAACAATTTCTAATAGTTTGGTGCAATAATTAAAAAATTAAAAATTTAAAAAAGATCTTTCAACTCAAAACAAACTTTAAATTTGAAGGAATAAGTGAACTAATAAATTCTCAAGTTTCATAAAATAATCTAAATTAATTTAGTTGCCCTTTAATCATTCTCGCTGAATTGTGAATCGGAACAGCCGCTTTGCTTCGTGCTTCAATGAAGCGAAGTAGGTATCACTCACTTCGCTTCGCTTTGCACGTGAATCACGCTTCAAAGTGTGCTTTTGAAGGCATTGGATTGGAGTAGGTCTTTTGGAGTGCTTGTCTCAAATTTGATTGCTCTTTGGAAGCAACGTTAGTAGGATTTGTCGCATTGGTAAGCAACACCCTTGAGAGTTTTATTTGGATTTGTTTTGATGGTATGTATCTTTCTGAGCCATTTTACATGTAAGTGANATATCACTATCCTTCCTATTACACGGAATAGATTTGTTTGTTTTGCACTCTAAAATGAAAAATTGTCTCCTGCTAAAAGTTTATAATTAAAATTAGCCTCTATAAAATTTTGCATTCTCAAATAGTATATGAGAGGTCTCCAGATATCGCTAGTTGTTTGTTTTGTTAGGCTGTTTTAATTTCTTTCCTCGCATAATTAGGATCAGCGATGCAACCCTTGTTTTGGATGAAGTCTATATTCACCTGTTCCGATATTGGCATAAGCCAATCTTTCTGTTAAAGGGCTTGTTTCAACTCAGTTGGAGCTGGACCTGATTTGCTAACCAAAACCTGAATTCTATCCAAGGGAAAACCAACACAATTTTGAAGCATTTCGTACATTCATGCATTAACTTCTAAAGTTCTAATTTGATAATGACCTTAGTTATCATGATTTGATATGTAATTAGTCTCTTTGGACCTTGATCCTTGCTGGGCCTTGTTCATTCATTTGAGTTCAATCCTGATCCGAGCCATTTCTAATTGATTCAATCTTACTTAATTTGATCCGGGCTTGGGTTAACTTAATTTCTTTTTGTTGCTTATTTCTACTCAGCATAAAAGCTGAGCTGTAAAACAAAGCTTCTTATCGGCAAGAAAAGAGGTTCGGCACTACAAAAGGTAGTTGCTGTTGCCGCAAACGAGCCTCAATTTTGGCATAATTTTTTTTATTAAGCTTAGTTGAGCAATACTAGCTGGATCATTTCTATTTTGTTATGATCAAAACCAAAAACTCATTTAATGATCGATCAATTCTCTGGATTTTCTACCTTTGGTCAAATTAAATCCCTAATTGTAATGACGTAGCAACTTATTGTCTGCATATTCTACAGATGGTGCTTGGAGATTCATCCTTTTTGTTTATTACACTATTTTACGTGTGCTGCAGCCTTGGGTTGTGCAGAACTAGGAGAGTAACCACTATATAAGATAAAGTTGAATATTGTCATGTTTCTNATATCACTATCCTTCCTATTACACGGAATAGATTTGTTTGTTTTGCACTCTAAAATGAAAAATTGTCTCCTGTTAAAAGTTTATGATTAAAATTAGCCTCTCTTTAAAATTTTGCACTCTCAAATAGTATATGAGAGGTCTCCAGATATAGCTAGTTGTTTGTTTTGTTAGGCCGTTTTAATTTCTTTCCTCACATAATTAGGATCAGCGATGCAACCCTTGTTTTGGATGAAGTCTATATTCACCTGTTCCGATATTGGTATAAGCCAATCTTTCTGTTAAAGGGCTTGTTTCAACTCAATTGGAGCTGGACCTGATTTGCTAACCAAAACCTGAATTCTATCCAAGGGAAAACCAACACAATTTTGAAGCATTTCGTACATTCATGCATTGACTTCTAAAGTTCTAATTTGATAATGACCTTAGTTATCATGATTTGACATGTAATTAGTCTCTTTGGACCTTGATCCTTGCTGGGTCTTGTTCATTCATTTGAGTTCAATCCTGATCCAAGCCATTTCTAATTGATTCAATCTTAGNGATATGTAATTAGTCTCTTTGGACCTTGATCCTTGCTGGGCCTTGTTCATTCATTTGAGTTCAATCCTGATCCGAGCCATTTCTAATTGATTCAATCTTACTTAATTTGATCCGGGCTTGGGTTAACTTAATTTCTTTTTGTTGCTTATTTCTACTCAGCATAAAAGCTGAGCTGTAAAACAAAGCTTCTTATCGGCAAGAAAAGAGGTTCGGCACTACAAAAGGTAGTTGCTGTTGCCGCAAACGAGCCTCAATTTTGGCATAATTTTTTTTATTAAGCTTAGTTGAGCAATACTAGCTGGATCATTTCTATTTTGTTATGATCAAAACCAATAAATCATTTAATGATCGATCAATTCTCTGGATTTTCTACCTTTGGTCAAATTAAATCCCTAATTGTAATGACATAGCAACTTATTGTCTGCATATTCTACAGATGGTGCTTGGAGATTCATTTTTTTTGTTTATTACACTATTTTATGTGTGCTGCAGCCTTGGGTTGTGCAGATCTAGGAGATTAACCACAATATAAGATAAAGTTTAATATTGTCATGTTTCATTACAGAATAAGAAATTTAAATAATATCATTTTCTAACTTGTGCTTATTTAGTTAAATGAATTAATGCTACTTTCGGATAATTGGCTTCATTTTTATGTTATTGACACTTATATATCTTTTGAACCTTGTATACTGTGTTGATTGGATAATGCTCGTATAATGGTTTTCTTGCTAGTTATGGATTTGTAGTCTAACTATGAAATGATTTTTCTCTTAATGAAATATGTAACAAGTGAATTAATATTATGTTGAAGGTTAAAAATACTCAATATTTGGAATGTGATACCCTAGGATATTTCTATCATGAGATTACATTGGATGGTTGAGATTGGAGCAGTGTTATCAAAGCACAAATCACATTGTGAGATGCAAAGCTTTATATTTGTTTCAAAGTGCCAAGCTGTGCTTTTATTAACTAAAGTGCTAATAGGTTATATAAAACTATTAATTTATAAATGTTTTCATTAATAATTATAAAATAGAAAATGCCACTTAAAAGTTGATATAAAATAGAGAAGAATGTGGCATAATGCCTAACTTGAAAGCAAATATTGATGGTGAACTAGCAAATTAAAATTTGGAACAATTTCTTAAAAAATTAAAAATTTAAAAAAGATCTTTTAACTCAAAACAAAATTTAAATTTGAAGGAATAAGTGAACTAATAAATTCTCAAGTTTCATAAAATAAGCTAAATTAATTTAGTTGCCCTTTAATCATTCTCGCTGAATTGTGAACCGGAACAGCCGCTTTGCTTCGTGCTTCAATGAAGCAAAGTAGGTATCACTCGCTTCGCTTCGCTTTGCACGTGAATCACGCTTCAAAGTGTGCTTTTGAAGGCATTGGATTGGAGTAGGTCTTTTGGAGTGCTTGTCTCAGATTTGATTGCTCTTTGGAAGCAACGTTAGTAGGATTTGTAGCATTGGTAAGCAACACCCTTGAGAGTTTTGGTTGGATTTGTTTTGATGGTATGTATCTTTCTGAGCCATTTTACATGTAAGTGTTTGTTTGGGCTTTTACTTAAATTTTTGTGAGTGTACTTGGATTTTGAGAAAGGGCTCGAGAGTGCTCTTGATTTATATGCCAAAATCATGACTTATGTGCGTTTGGTTGATTGAATTATCTCTCATCTCCTATGGGCATGGGCATGGTTGAAGCAGAATGGCCAAAGCTAGTAGGTGTCTTTTGTTTTGTGGTTTCTCTCTTTTTTGTGATACTTTTGTTGTACATCATTTTCAAATTTGGAGATGCTTTTGTTTCAAGACATTTGACGCCCTTGTTATGATAAACTTATACAACAATGTAGATCTTAGATTGATGACTATGAAACTTGAATTCTAGATGTTTGATAGTTTTAGACTTTGGAGGCCAAAATTTTTTGGTGATCTAGTTATAATTAGCAGACGTCTTTATAGTTTGACAAAAAAGTGGTTTTGGTTTGTGTTAGAGCATCAAACAAAAAGAATTTGTGTTGGAGCCACTTGGTGATGGGAGTAGTCGAAAGGATGGCACTTGATATATATGGTGGAGACATGGTCAGTAGCAGGGAGGGTATATGCGTGGTGAGCAATGGAGAGAATTATGGGAAGTAGTTGAGAGTGTAGATGACTTGGAGAGTTATTTGGAAGACTTGGGGTGATGGATGGGCTCGACCAAGGCTTGGAGGTGGTATGGTAGGATTTTGATGTGGGGGAAATGAAAGGTAGTGGCTTTGAAGATTGAAATTGAAGTGCACAACATTGAAGGTTTTAGTTGCAAGGAGGAGCCAATGCTTCGAGGGATGCTCTAGGGTTAGTCTTGAATGCTTCAGTGTGATGAATGTTAGTTTGAAGATGAAGGGAAATTCGTGAGAGCTTGGGGTCTTGGAGGTGTGATGAAAGCGACACTCTTGAGAGGGTATAACTTGATATTAATTATAGAGATGGAGTATAGACTGGAACTTATGTTTGGAGGTTTTTGAGTGCAAAGGGAATATGATTATTGGAAATTTAAATGTAAGATAAATTAAAAAAATCTGTTCTCATCAGGAATTTAGGTTGGCTGTAATCCCCTAATTCTTTGACCAATGATTTAAGTTACCAAAGAAGTTTCTTGAAAGAATATGAACTTCTGAAGTTTGAATTCAACAATAGATCACCTTGATGTAGTTTTTACATAGTTTATGGTCGTTTTGTCATTCAAATTTCAAATCAAGCTAAGGAAAAAGGGGAGGGGAGGGGAGGGTGTGGAGCTCTTAACATCCTTGAACTCTGACTATATTGGATGTGCATGGATAAATGATGGAATCGTCCTGCATGGAAGTTAAATTTTTTACCACCTCGCTTGCACCATCATCTTGGGTCACATTCATGCACTTTGTTTAATTTTGACTTCATGAAATTATCATCCACTAAGAAACCCAATGAACTCTTAACCACCACTAAAGCCTTATGTTACAATAATAGTTTAGTATTAAAAGAATTGTAACAAATATCAAAATTAACAATAAAGGGAAGATGAAATCATCAAAGTTATTTTTGATGTGTTGCATTAACTCTCTCTCTCTCACTAGAAAGAAATTGTTACATTGGTGCATAAGAGTGTTCTTGTCATTTATTAGCCTTAAGGGTAATTTAGAATTTTATTATTATTTCTATTAATATAACTAGGGCTAATATGTTTAGGGTTAGTGTTATGCAAGAGATTGTGGTTGTGAGTCTTATGGTTAGGGTTTGGGAGATATTTCATACCTGTCGAATTGTAGCATTTGGGAGAGATTGTACACCTCCCGAATTGTTGATCTTTATTTTTTATTTTATATGTTTATGTTGTGCTTTTTGCTTTGGAGAAATAAAATATTTGTTTTGCTCTAATTTCTATCGAGAATCCTATCAAACTTGTATCAGAGCTTTCAATTTGGGAAGAGAAAGAAATTGCGACACGACACAATCAAGAATGACCTGAAGCAACTACGTGATTTTGGCTGTAGAAGGAATGTCGGAATCGGGATCACAGGAGGAAGCAACGTTGAGGACGTGACATACCTATAGGCTTGATACAATAGCGATTAAGATATGGGAGGCAACAATGTGATCGCGACGTACATGAAGGTGTGAAGAAGCTTTCTGAAACAATCGTGAGAGGAGGGATTGTGGCATACAAGGCTATGTGTGGCTAACTGAATCACGTGAGAACAATTGCCAGTCGTTGTAGTTGGGAAGCCTAAGATGGGATCATGAGTATAGGATTCGTTGTCGCGTGATCGAATCTCGTGATACAATCGAGATTGGAGCTACTGGGAAGCGACGATGGGGTTGACACGATGCTATATCGCTGACTTGCGTTACAATTGCGATAAGAGTGATGTCGAGATTTCGAAGAGTAGAAATTTTGCCTTTGTGAGCGTAAGTTTTCTTGAAAGTAATGTTGGCTAAGAAAAGGGATGCCTTTGAGGAAAAAATAATAGGAGAGTTAAGCCACATGAAATATTAAATTGACAAACTTTTCTCGTCCATGAAGGAGATTCTCAAGCAGAGATTCACTTTTATAGAAAAAAATGATAAAAAAGATCATAGTGTTTTACACAAAACCACCACCGATTGCAGCTGGATCGAGTGACGGCGTCGGGAACAGACGCAAGCAAAAAAAATCGGCATGATTTGCTTGACATAAGGGCAACATCGCTCCTTTAAGAAGACTGTGAGCTATGATATTGAGCGAAAGAATCAACAACAAACTCGAGTAGCAACACTTGGAAGAAATAGCGTGATTTTTGGACGGCTCAAACAAACGGAAGCGAACAGGATCAAACGAAGGAGTGTGGAATGTATTCGAGCAACAACCTCTGGAGGGTATTGCACAACATTATGAGGTCTGGAACGAGCGACAGCAAGCAGACGAGATGACGTGTGATTCAAAGTTGGGGAAGATTGCTTTTAAGAATTTCAACGTAGGATAGGGAAGCACACTTCGTGCCACTCCGAAGGAGGGTTGCCTTCAACTGTGCCAATGTCTTTTCTACAACAGCTTTCCGGGCTAACGGGAGTGCGTGAGTTTTCTTTATGGAGGCGGGAAATAGGCCTACCGGCTGAATCGACTGGCATAGGGGAGCCGATCTAAGGCATCTGATGGGGAGACAGATCCAGGGGCAGTGTGGATCAAGTTGTATTTGGAGGAGAGCAGCCTTAGGGGTCCTTCCTCCCGCTAGGTTTGAGCATTACCTGCTGCCTCCTCCTCTTTCCTTTCTCTTCTTTCTTTTCTTGTTTCCCGCCTAGCTAGGACTATATGTATGCTGGTTTGCTATGAGTTTAGAGGTCTTTCATTGTGTTTGCTTTTAGATTTCTTGTGTGGATTCATTTTCCCTTTTATGGGATTGTATCCGAGGAGATGGTACTACTCTAGTTGTATCCTACTCCAAGGTGGCGATTATATCTTTCCTAACTCATCTCCGTTTCCCTTAGTTGTCGACCACCCCAACAACTTTCCCCTCTTCTTGCTGCAGCAACATGTTGTCCAGCCTTTCAGGTCCATCCCGACAGCCAGCTGACTCCCATACAGCAGCCCTTGTTGTTGTCTGACCCTCTGCCCTCTCAACCAACATCTCTTCCATCCTTCCCAGCACTCCCAATCGACAGCGCCTCACCCCGCTTTTGATGCCCTTGCTGTCCAACACCTTCCAACCACCAATCCACCTGTCATTGTTTACTTACGACCCTCCATACTTGTCGTCCTCGCACCATCAATACTCCATTGCTGCTACCGCCCTTGCCAACCATCCTGAACTACCTAACCAACCTCTGCCACCCTTGGAATACACCTTAGACGCATTTGTCTACGTCGTTTTTGTTTTGTATTGTTATTTTTCATTGTGTTTTGTTGCAAAACTCTCTCTGCATTAATAAATGTTTGTTTTGAGTATTTCATTGCTTTTCTCTTCATGGTTTTGGTATCACGGGCGGAAGACGATTCATAAGTAATGATGGGAATGAGATAGATGGAGAAGAGCGGGTGATTTTGTAAGGACTGATTTGGATACTGCAACGTATTTAAGAGCGGGATAAGATGGTGCTTCATGGTGACCCCAATTTGTGTAAGATGTTGGTGACGTTAAATCTATGATGAGAGTGATTCAGGATGTAGGGTTAGGATTCTTGATCAAGTGGCATAACATTGAAGAAATACATGGTGCACAGNTAATAAATGTTTGTTTTGAGTATTTCATTGCTTTTCTCTTCATGGTTTTGGTATCACGGGCGGAAGACGATTTAGAAGTAATGATGGGAATGAGATAGATGGAGAAGAGCGGGTGATTTTGTAATGACTGATTTGGATACTGCAACGTATCTAAGAGCGAGATAAGATGGTGCTTCATGGTGACCCCAATTTGTGTAAGATGTTGGTGACGTTAAATCTATGATGAGAGTGATTCAGGATGCAGGGTTAGGATTCTTGATCAAGTGGCATAACATTGAAGGAATACATGGTGCACAATTGACATAGATTATGGTGTTTGACGAGCTACTGGATGAGCTGTTTGGGGTTGCAATATTCTCTTAGATTGACTAGAAATTAGGATACTATCAGATTTGGATGCCGCCGAAGGATGTGCACAAGACGATATGGTAAGGGTCACTATGAGTCTTTGATTCAATGAGAATGATTGTTAGATTATGACGTCTCGTGGGAGCCATACGACCTTATGCAACAAGAATTTTTTTCATCTCGAGGATAAGGTATATTTTGTANATGTGCACAAGACGATATGGTAAGGGTCACTATGAGTCTTTGATTCAATGAGAATGATTGTTAGATTATGACATCTCATGGGAGCCATACGACCTGATGCAACAAGAATTTTTTTCATCTCGAGGATAAGGTATATTGTGTAGGGGAGTAATGTTACGCTGGTGTCCGAGGGCGGTTTTATCTTTTATTAGTCTATCAATTTAGTCTTTTATTATCGCCACTCTTAGTATAAATAGGGCTACTATGTTTAGGGTTAGGGTTATACATGAGATTGTGGTTGTGAGTTTTAGGGTTAGGGTTTGGGAGAGATTTTCTACCTCTCGAATTGTAGGATTTGATTGAGATTGCATACCTCTTAAACAGTTGGTTTTATCCTTTATTTTATATGTTCATGGTTGTATTGTTTGTTTTAGAGAAATAAAATATTTGTTTTGTTCTAATTTTATGGATAATCCTATCAAAATTTTACTCTATGAAGTTTAATTGTTGTAGCTGATCAAAATAGCCATAAATATCATCTTCCAATTCCATCGGGCATGCAAGGGTGGTGAGTGTTTGTTAGTGTAGATAAACCTGTATATTAAGCGCTTGCTATGGTGATCTTTGTTTCCTCTTTTGTCAATTCCATTGCTTCATAATTTCAATTGGTAAAATATCACTGCAAAGAAAAGAGGATTATAAAACATGACGAGGCAAACTCGGTACCAATATATAATGGTTAATTACTTTTTTTAGTGAACGTGAACATGAAATAAAGTATAGGCACTATAATTATACTCAAATGCTGGATAATTTTGATATACAGTTTTAATATATTCATCATTATTTAGGGGTGGGCTGCTGCATTTTGAAAAGGTCGTTGTAAAATTGTGGTGGAAAAAATAACTGTGGTGGGAATTATATATATATATATATATATTCCAAAAAGTCAAACAACATTTATTTTACAGCCACCGCTCTTTAACAGATGATGTAAAAAAAAAAAATTTCACCATAGAAATTTCTAGAAAGCAATAAGAAGCAGTACCCCAATAAAGTTATGGTGGCGGTCTAAAATGCAAAGCAGACAAAAAGTTGTCCAAAACAGACTCTTAATGTAACATAGATGCATGAAAGCTGGGAAAGTAACCCGCTAGTATAATGCTAATATTAATGTTAATGTTAAAGTATATAAAGAACAATGATGCAGCTCAACTAGATCAGGTGGTCTAAAAAATAATCCATCTATGATACGGTTAGTAGAGTACAAGAAGTTAAATACTAGTGATCTTATTTTTCCATAATGGGTTATGGATCACACAAAAAAATCATCTTTATTGAGATAGGCTTATTAACTATATCGTGTTGGTGTGTGCCAAGTGGTTACAAACTATTAGGTTAGATGTATCGGGAATTTTAACATAAATAGTGATATTAGTGCAGATATCTAAAATGGATGGGTAATATACAAGCAATCACTATAAGTGAACTGGTACAACCTAGTTATTACTAGAGAGAGTCAAAGCAAGTCTTGTGTGGAGTTTAGTGGATTCCATTTTCTTCTGACTAGAATGGGAATACATATATGCTGTCCTATCACAATAGCCAAGATTCATATCAAACAATTATGTTCTTCCATGAAATTACGTAGTCCATGAGGATGACATTACACTGTATTTCATGCTTTGAACTTCATCACCTAAGATGGTATGAAGTAGATGGGACACCATCTGTGATCAGTCTAACATTTGATGACATACATTTGAAAATTATTTTTTCTTCTCCGATCACTAGAATTAGTTATTTTAGCAGACATGCATCTAATGATAACTAACGGGGAACGACAAGCTCATCATCTATTAATGGTTTCTCATCCTCATTCTTTTATATTTTCTCCTTTTTAGGGATTTCAATTTAGTCTCATTCATTAATGAAGTTCATTAACTTTTTTTGTGGCATGCTTTGTTAAAACCGAGCCAGATTGTTCTCAAACCTCGCGAGGTGTCCGCTTTAAGTTATTTTTCTCCTTTTAACAAGCAAAACCTGTTTACAAAGAAATTAATTAGTCAAATTATGGGTTGCTTTGTCTGTTGGGACACGCAAGAGGTTAAAACTTATTTTTATGTGCTTTATGTGGGCAATTTTGTAAACTCAAGATATGATTTGAAAACTAGCCAGTACAGTATTTTAAACTCAGGGAATCTTCATAAGGTTGCTTGTTTTGGGCTATGCTCTATAGCTTGCAGCGTTTGCAAGCTCTAGTCCTGTTGGCCTACAAGTGTTTACTGTTCTTTTTTTTACACTTTTATGAAGAAACATAATATTCTCTCATAAAGTTGGTGCTTCAAGCTTCAACATTATAAGTGCTCTTCTCTGCTTTATGAATCACTGAGTGTTTATTTGGGATCACTTTTATTTTTTGTTTTTTGTTATTATTTTAAAATCATGTTTGTTTAGTTCTTTTTTTGTATGCTTTTAATTTGTATTTTTAAAAACAAATTAACTTGCATTTAAAACACTTAAAATATGTAAAAATTATTTTGAGAGTTTTTAAAAAATAACTAACCATATTATAACATACCAAACATGTTTCTGAGTAAAAAAAACATAAATAAAAAAAAGCAAAAACTAAAAGTGATCCCAAATGTTACCTGGTGTCGTTTTGGATTACTTTATTAAAAAAAGATAAAAATAGAAAAAAATCATACCAATCAAACATATTTTTAAAAACTGAAGAAAACATATAAACAAAAACTCGAACAAAAGTGATGTCAAACAGGACCTAAAATTCCAATTTAACTCATCTAGGGATTGCAACATGAGATAGGTGCTCAACTGAAAAAGCTACTCTACTTTTTATTTTGCTTAAAATTTCATATTAATCTCCATCTATTTTGAAGAAACTATTTGTTACACATTCTATCTAACTCTTACTTCCTTTGCATTCCTTTTAACTTAATTATTACATTTTTGCCCTCCAGGAGTTACTACCGTTGCACACACGATGGCTGCCGTGTTCGTAAACACGTCGAAAAATCTTCGGATGATGCGAAATCCATCGTGATTACGTACGAAGGCAAACACAATCACGATGTACCAACTCTTCAAAGCCCCATTGATCCACCAGTTACAACAACTCTTTTCATTGATTCCGCATCCTCAGCCACCCCCGCAGAAACTTTGGATCAGTCTGAATCAATGGTAGATAAAAAACTCTCAATCAATTCTCCACCAGAAATTAAAAAGGGTTCAGAACTTGGAAGTGAGAAGGGATCGGAATCTGCTCAAGCTCTTCTAAGCATGAGCTGTGATCCAGAATCTGGAGAAGAAGGTATGAAATCTAAACTTTTTACTGAAAAAACTGCTACAGTTCCTGTTCGGAATTCATAGTTGATTAAAATTTTTCCGTTAAAAAGTAGCTGTATGTTATCTCACTCCTTTGCCTCATTTGCTCTCACTGTAATCTTTAGATCTTCTGCTTCTGTATAATTTCTGATTGTATTAGTTGCATCATGAATCAAAATTTAAATATTTTTGTCTTTTTTTTTTCATTAATAATCTTGTAGGATTGAGAGTTTGATCAAGATGGCATGGTTATGTAGATCTGTCAATCAATAAACAAAAGGAAAATTCACGCATACCACTTCATTCCTATGTATTTACACATCTAACACCTAAACTTGAATTTTTACATATGAATAGATGTATTTGAACTTTCAAAAGTTAAAATAGTGATATTTTTTTATGTGATATGACATATTTGGGTGGTATAAATATATAAAAAAATAAATAAAAATTAGATGTTTGATATGTAAATACATAGGAATTGGGTTGTATGTTAGTATATATTTCTGTGTGACATGAATGATAAATTTCTTACATTAAACTGTATGTTTTTCCGGCACATTTTTTGTGAAAATATGATGCTTATATTGCGTACTGCTCTGATTTGATAATCCCTATCAATATACATTGTATTTGCTTGCAATTCAAATCTGGCAACTGATGAAGACTCATTCATTTGATTTGCAGCAACTGTAGAAATAGGGTTCTAATTGAAAGCGGACCACCAAATATCATTAAAAGAATTTAACCATAATATTTTCACATGATTCACTTAAAATAGTGGTTGATTTGAAAGTCTAAGCTGCTCCAATTATCATACAAATACTTGAAAGATTTACATACAGGCCACACAATTCGTGGGCAATTACATATCCAACCTTACCTATGCATGAAAAGGTGTATTTCATTTGTTAGAAGTTAAAATGTTGGTATTTTTATGTGATATGAAAGATTTGGGTGGTATAAATGTAAAAAAAATTAAAATTCAGGCGTTGGATATGTAAATGCCTCTATATATATCTATATACATATACATCCATACAACGCAGGTTTTATGTATTTACACATCTGGCACCCAAAATTCGGTAATTCTGCTTGAACGCCTTGGTGCCTATGCATGTTAAGATGAATGTTTAGGTGTTAGGGATGTAAATATATAAGAATTATGTGGTATATATGTCTAGGGGTGTAAAAGAGCCAAACACGAGCGAGCCATGCTCAGCTCGTGTTCAGCGCATTTATATTTCGAGCTCAAAAAGTGTGTTCGTGTTCGGCTTGTTTGATTAACCAGCGAACACGAGCTGTTCACGANCTTGTAGGATTGAGAGTTTGATCAAGATGGCATGGTTATGTAGATCTGTCAATCAATAAACAAAAGGAAAATACACGCATACCACTTCATTCCTATGTATTTACACATCTAACACCTAAACTTGAATTTTTACATATGAATAGATGTATTTGAACTTTCAAAAGTTAAAATAGTGATATTTTTTTATGTGATATGACATATTTGGGTGGTATAAATATATAAAAAAATAAATAAAAATTAGATGTTTGATATGTAAATACATAGGAATTGGGTTGTATGTTTGTAAATACATAAAATTTATAGTACTGTTAGTATATATTTCTGTGTGACATGAATGATAAATTTCTTACATTAAACTGTATGTTTTTCCGGCACCTTTTTTGTGAAAATATGATGCTTATATTGCGTACTGCTCTGATTTGATAATCCCTATCAATATACATTGTATTTGCTTGCAATTCAAATCTGGCAACTGATGAAGACTCATTCATTTGATTTGCAGCAACTATAGAAATAGGGTTCTAATTGCAAGCCGACAACCAAATATCATTAAAAGAATTTAACCATAATATTTTCACAATTCGTGGGCAATTACATATCCAACCTTACCTATGCATGAAAAGGTGTATTTCATTTGTTAGAAGTTAAAATGTTGGTATTTTTTATGTGATATGAAAGATTTCGGTGGTATAAATGTAAAAAAAATTAAAATTCAGGCGTTGGATATGTAAATGCCTCTATATATATCTATATACATATGCATCCATACAACGCAGGTTTTATGTATTTACACATCTGGCACCCAAAATTCGGTAATTCTGCTTGAACGCCTTGGTGCCTATGCATGTTAAGATGAATGTTTAGGTGTTAGGGATGTAAATATATAAGAATTGTGTGGTATATATGTCTAGGGGTGTAAACGAGCCAAACACGTGCTCGCTCGTGTTCAGCGCATTTATATTTCTAGCTCAAAAAGTGTGTTCGTGTTCGGCTCGTTTGCTTAACGAGCCGAACACGAGCTGTTCACATACAAAGAGTCCTTTTAACAACCTTAATCATATAGGCATAAGACAATAAGAGTTTGAGCAAGATTTAAAAATTATTATTTATATTAAAAAATCATTTGAATCTAATTTAATAATTTTTATTCTATTTTCTTAATTAATATTTTAATTGGTTATAAATCTTTGTAGCCATGTAGTCAATTAGATTTTTTTTAAATACTATTTAATATATATATATATATATAAACTTGATGAGTAGTATTTTAAGCCAAAACGAGCTGAACACGAACGAACACATCTTAGTTCATGTTCAACTCGTTAACTTATCGAACGAAATTAACGAGCCGAACACGAGCTTCTTAACGAGTCGAACACGAGTTGTTCGCGAACAACGAGCCATTTTGACAGTCCTATATACGCCTATGACCGCGCCACCCCCCCACCGTTTGAGCAATAAATTTATGCCATGCCATTTGTGGATAACACTGAGCTGGATTCATTTATTATATGATTACCCAATTTTGTAATACAATAATAAATTTCTTATCAACTTCTTCTATTCCAGCTAAATCTTGAATGTTGGACATATAAATATGTAGGAGTTGAGTGGTATGCATGAAAATGCCTATTTTTTTTGGGAAATTTACATACATACCACATAATTCTTATGTATTTGCACATCTAGCTAGCACACCAAGTTTGATATTTATACTCATCACCTAAAGGTTATAATTTTTTTGCATGAAAAAAAATGTATTTCATTTTTAAAAAGATGGTAATGGTGATATTTTTTTTATGTGCCGTTAAATATTTGATAATTTGAGTAATCTGCATGTAAATATGAATGTTTACAAATATGTAATGATGCAATTTATAATTTGTGGTTTATAATGACACGAAGTTATTTATTTATTTATTGGTCTGCGAGTTTAAAATTTTTAGGTGGAAGAGGAAATATTCAACTATGGGGTCATCATATCCGCAAAATTCATTTGGAAATGATATAGGAATTGTTCTACTAGAAGTGAGCCATTTGGACCTTATAAACCTTGACATGTGGAATGAATTTGTAGCCCCTTGAGCCAAAATCACTTCATGGTAAATTTATAACAATAAAATAGGAGGGTCTTTATCCACTTTTCAAATTCTAGTTCAAATATCAAAATCTATGACAAAATTCTAACTCGAAATTTTTCATTTTTATCAAATTTTCAATGATTTGATCAATACACGTGTAAATGCATTGATTTGGTAGTTATAAAAATAACCTGTGTTGATTTTTAAATAATAATATTTTGAGTGATGTGTATGAAATTTTCCATAAATTTAATTGATTCGATATAAGTCGATTGAATATGCTGGCTTACTAAGATTGACCATGAAGATGATGAGCATAAATAGGCAATTCAATTCGACCAAATAAAAAAAAAATTATGTGATTAATTTTTGGTCTTTCAAAATTTCTTAGGGTCATTTACATGTATGCTGCACAATTCTTATGAATTAACATACCTATCAATGGGGGTGTGCATGTAAATATGAGAATTTATTCTAACATCTAAACTCTACCGGTCGAGAAATATTTGCGTACGGAAAGCATACACAGAGTTGCGTACATTTCAAGTTATTTCGATGGTGCAACTAAGTTACACTTTTATTACAAGAAGAATTACAATGAGGGTATAACTTAAGTGTAACATAATGATACATTTCGAATAACCTGAAATGTACGCAACTCAGCGTACGTTTTCCATACGCAAATATTTCTCCTACTGGTCAAATTTAAAAATCATATCAAAAGTAGCACGGTCAATGTCTTTTTTAAGGTAAAATGCATATTTTTCATTCATAGGCTTATGACAAGAGGGTGTTAAAAATATAAATATCGCACTTTGGGTGTTAGATATATAAATACATAAAGTTAAGTGGTATATGTCTAAATACACCAAAACATTTCAGTTTGGACTCCTTAATTAATTATTGTTTAGTGAAGCTTCATTGTTCAATTTGATTTTAAATTAACCATTATTTAAAATCTTAATAAAATAAAAAAAATTAGAAAAAAATAAAACTTATTTTAAAATCTGATTTTAGTTTAAGAATTAAGATAACTAATCTTGCATCATTTTGGTATATTGCTATGACTTCAATATGGTTTTAGTGATTTGGTTTGATTTAGCATGATATGGTTATTATAGATTGATGATCGGGTGGAGCGACTACGTGATTTAATAATATGATATGTTAGTTGGGCTGACAATTTCATTTTAAATTTAAGTTTCAGGTTCCATTTTAAGNAAGAATTAAGATAACTAATCTTGCATCATTTTGGTATATTGCTATGACTTCAATATGGTTTTAGTGATTTGGCTTGATGTAGCATGATATGGTTATTATAGATTGATGATCGGGTGGAGCGAGTGCGAGATTTAATAATATGATATGTTAGTTGGGCTGACAATTTCATTTTAAATTTAATTTTCAGGTTCCATTTTAATGCATGATGTCACCTTCTCGGATTATAAATTATATTATTTATTTTAATTTTATAAGACTTCTAGTATAAACCAATTAATTTAAGTAATTAGAATAAAAAAAAAAATCAAATTAGTATTGATACATCATTAGTAAGTTCTCAGATAGAGACAATATGCCATTTTGAAATCTTGTTGTGCCAAATTGGAAGGTCAAAAAATTGCAAATCTGACAAACTTATTGTCGAATTGAGGGTCTCGATGAAATGAATATAACGAGCCCGATATCGCTTAATTCTGACATTGATAAGACACTTGAATGTTAATGTACATTTTGTACGATCATGAGAATTTCTCTGGGTTGTCTGATGAAGTTGTCAAAATTCATTCGGTCTCTCCCAGACTCCAAAAATAATACCCTACTCCCTCTTGAAAGGGGACCTAAACCTTGAACTAGAGAAAGCCTGATATTTGGAGGAGGATGAGCTGAGGTCTAGTGCTCCACACTGAAGATCCAACGAATGTCANACTTTTCACCATAGAAATTTCTAGAGAGCAATAAGAAGCAGTACCCTAATAAAGTTGTGGTGGCGGTCTGAAATGCAAAGCAGACAAAAAGCTGTCCAAAACAGACTGTTAATATAACATAGATGCTTGAAAGCTGGGAAAGTAACCCGCTAGTATAGTGCTAATATTAATGTTAAAGTATATGAAGAACAATGATGCAGCTCAACTAGATCAGGTGGTCTAAAAAATAATCCATCTATGATACGGTTAGTAGGGTACAAGAAGTTAAATACTAGTGATCTTATTTTTCCATAACGGGTTATGGATCACACAAAAAAATCATCTTTATTGAGATAGGCTTATTAAGTATATCGTGTTGGTGTGTGCCAGGTGGTTACAAACTATTAGGTTAGATGTATCAGGGATTTTAACATAAATAGTGATATTAGTGCAGATATCTAAAATGGATGGGTAATATACAAGCAATCACTATAAGTGAACTGGTACAACCTAGTTATTACTAGAGAGAGTCAAAGCAAGTCTTGTGTGGAGTTTAGTGGATTCCATTTTCTTCTGACTAGAATGGGAATACATATATGCTATCCTATCACAATAGCCAAGATTCATATCAAACAATTATGTTCTTCCATGAAATTACATAGTCCATGAGGATGACATTACACTGTATTTCATGCTTTGAACTTCATCATCTAACATGGTATGAAGTAGATGGGACACCATCTGTGATCAGTCTAACATTTGATGACATACATTTGAAAATTATTTTTCTTCTCCGATCACTGGAATTAGTTATTTTAGCAGACATGCATCTAATGATAACTAATGGGGAACGGCAAGCTCATCATCTATTAATGGTTTCTCATCCTCATTCTTTTATATTTTCTCCTTTTTAGGGATTTCAATTTAGTCTCATTCATTAATGAAGTTCATTAACTTTTTTTGTGGCATGCTTTGTTAAAACCGAGCCAGATTGTTCTCAAACCTCGCGAGGTGTCCGCTTTAAGTCATTTTTCGCCTTTTAACAAGCAAAAACTGTTTACAAAGAAATTAATTAGTCAAATTATGGGTTGCTTTGTCTGTTGGGACACGGTTTAATCTACACACGCAAGAGGTTAAAACTTATTTTTATGTGCTTTATGTGGGCAATTTTGTAAACTCAAGATATGATTTGAAAACTGACCAGTTCAGTGTTTTAAACTTAGGGAATCTTCACAAGGTTGCTTGTTTTGGGCTATGCTCTGTAGCTTGCAGCGTTTGCAAGCTCTAGTCCTGTTGGCCTACAAGTGTTTACTGTTCTTTTTTTTACACTTTTATGAAGAAACATAATATTCTCTCATAAAGTTGGTGCCTCAAGCTTCAACATTATAAGTGCTCTTCTCTACTTTATGAATCACTGAGTGTTTGTTTGGGATCACTTTTATTTTTTGTTTTTTGTTATTATTTTAAAAACACATTTGTTTAGTTCTTTTTTTGTATGCTTTTATTTTGTATTTTTAAAAAACAAATTAACTTGCATTTAAAACACTTAAAATATGTAAAAATTATTTTGATAGTTTTTAAAAAACAACTAACCATGTTATAACATACCAAACACGTTTCTGAGTTAAAAAAAAAACATAAATAAAAAAAAACAAAAACTAAAAGTGATCTCAAATGGTACCTGTGGTTGTTTGGATCACTTTATTATTTATTTTTATTTTATTTTGTAGTTGTTTTTAAGAACACTCAAAATATTTATCAGGTGTTTTGAGTGAGTATTTTTAACATAAGTTGATTTGTTTTTTCTTTTTAAAGATAAAAACAAAAAAAAATCATACCAATCAAATATATTTTTAAAAACTAAAGAAAACATATAAACAAAAACTTGAACAACAGTGATGTCAAACGAGACCTAAAATTCCAATTTAACTCATTCTAGGGATTGCAACATGAGATAGGTGCTCAGCTGAAAAAGCTACTTAGGGTTCGTTTGGGGCAGCTTATTTGGTGTACTAATATTTTGAAAATGCACCTGACTTGTTTGGGTAAACTGCGTTTTGGCAGCTTATGCGTTTTCAAAATGCTGAAGACAGTGTTTTCTCACCGCACCTATCTAGGTGTAGTGACAGTTTTCTTGCAGCGGTTTGANCTATATGCGTATTATATGGATTAATTCAGAAGGTTTTTGTCCTTTATGCATCAAAATGTGTATAATATGTGACATGTATAATATTAAATAAATTAGCATATTCGTTTTCCCAAATTTGAGTGAAACAGAAAACAATTACTGTTTTTATCGCTAAACTGAAATTATTAATGAATTAATTCCTCATTAATCTTCTTAAATTAACCTTAACCAAACCTAAGTATACCTTATTAAGCTAAATCACCTATTAATATCCTGAAACATTCCTTAAATCACTTGAACGAAATTTAGGGTTCGTTTGGGGCAGCTTATTTGGTGTACTAATATTTTGAAAATGCACCTGACTTGTTTGGGTAAACTGCTTTTTGACAGCTTATGCGTTTTCAAAATGCTGAAGACAGTGCTTTCTCACCGCACCTATCTAGGTGTAGTGACAGTTTTCTTGCAGCGGTTTGGTTTTTTCCAAAAAAATAAAAAATTGTAATAACCACCACACCTAGCTTATTAGCAAATTATTTTTAATCAGTTTATTAGTAGATTATTTAATAAGCTGCAGCTGCCCCAAACAGACCCTTAAAATGCCTAATTAACTTTCGAATCTCTCTAAATCAACCTAACCAAGATTTAATAATTACTTAATTAATAAATTAATACACTAATCAATTAATTTACATATTAAAATTAAACAAAATTTAATTAAATGATTACAATTTTAATTTTTNTAAGCTGCAGCTGCCCCAAACAGACCCTTCCTTGCTCTACTTTTTATTTTGCTTAAAATTTCATATTAATCTTTATCTAATTTGAAGAAACTATTTGTTATACATTCTATCTAACTCTTACTTTCTTTGCGTTCCTTTTAACTTAATTATTACTTTTTTTCCCTCCAGGAGTTACTACCGTTGCACACACGATGGCTGCCGTGTTCGTAAACACGTCGAAAAATCTTCGGATGACGCGAAATCCATCGTGATTACGTACGAAGGCAAACACAATCACGACATACCAACTCTTCAAAGCCCAATTGATCCACCAATTACAACAACTCTTTTCATTGATTCCGCAANTTTTTTAAACAATAATCGTAATTAATAAATTACTATTTTAATCAACCAATTAATGATTCAATTAAATAATCAATTGTTCAATTAATCAACCAATATTACAATTAATCAATAAACACTTTGATTAAGTAATTAATACCATAATTACTTTAATTATAATTACAATTAAAAATTAATACCTTAATTAATTAATTAATGGTTATATTCAATTATACATATTAGTATTTGTAAAAAGATAATTATTTTGAAATCAATATGTGGATGATTATGAATGTATGTATGCATATATGTTTTTATATATATATATAT
>JXCR01084714.1:24467-38766 GCA_002079205.1 Phalaenopsis hybrid cultivar | reverse complement strand
CTCATTTGCTCTCACTGTAATCTTTAGATCTTCTGCTTCTGTATAATTTCTGATTGTATTAGTTGCATCATGAATCAAAATTTAAATATTTTTGTCTTTTTTTTTTCATTAATAATCTTGTAGGATTGAGAGTTTGATCAAGATGGCATGGTTATGTAGATCTGTCAATCAATAAACAAAAGGAAAATTCACACATACCACTTCATTCCTATGTATTTACACATCTAACACCTAAACTTGAATTTTTACATATTAATAGATGTATTTGAACTTTCAAAAGTTAAAATAGTGATATTTTTTAATGTTTGTAAATACATAGGAATACATAAAATTGTAGTACTGTTAGTATATATTTCTGTGCGACATGAATGGTAAATTTCTTACATTAAACTGTATGTCTTTCTGGCACTTTTTTTGTGAAAATATGATGCTTATATTGCGTACTTCTCTGATTTGATAATCCCTATCAATATATATTGTATTTGCTTGCAATTCAAATCTGGCAACTGATGAAGACTCGTTCATTTGATTTGCAGCAACTGTAGAAATAGGGTTCTAATTGAAAGCAGACAACCAAATATCATTAAAAGAATTTAACCATAATATTTTCACATGATCCACTTAAAATAGTCGTTGATTTGAAAGTCTAAGCTGCTCCAATTATCATACAAATACTTGGAAGATTTACATACATGCCACACAATTCGTGGGCAATTATATATCCAACCTTACCTATGCATGAAAAGGTGTATTTCATTTGTTAGAAGTTAAAATGTTGGTATTTTTTATGTGATATGAAAGATTTCGGTGGTATAAATGTAAAAAAATTAAAATTTAGGCGTTGGATATGTAAATGCCTCTATATATATCTATATACATATACATCCATACAACGCAGGTTTTATGTATTCTGCTTAAACGCCTTGGTGCCTATGCATGTTAAGATGAATGTTTAGGTGTTAGGGATGTAAATATATAAGAATTGTGTGGTATATATGTCTATGACCGCGCCAACCCCCCACCATTTGAGCAATAAATTTATGCCATGCCATTTGTGGATAACACTGAGCTGGATTCATTTATTATATTATTACCCAATTTTGTAATACAATAATAAATTTCTTATCAACTTCTTTTATTCCAGCTAAATCTTGAATGTTGGACATGTAAATACGTAGGAGTTGAGTGGTATGCATGAAAATGCTTATTTTTTTTGGGATATTTACATACATACCACATAATTCTTATGTATTTGCACATCTAGCTAGCACACCAAGTTTGATATTTATACTCATCACCTAAAGGTTATAAATTTTTTGCATGAAAAAAATGTATTTCATTTTTGAAAAGATGGTAATAGTGATATTTTTTTTATGTGCCGTTAAATTTTTTATGATTTGAGTAATCTGCATGTAAATATGAATGTTTACAAATATGTAATGACGCAATTTATAATTTGTGATTTATGATTACACGAAGTTATTTATTTATTTATTGGTAATTTTTAGGTGCAAGAGGAAATATTCAACTATCGGGTCATCATATCTGCAAAATTCATTTTGAAATGATAGGAATTGTTCTACTAGAAGTGAGCCATTTGGACCTTATAAACCTTGATATGTGGAATGAATTTGTAGCCCCTTGAGCCAAAATCACTTCATAGTGAATTTATAACAATAAAATAGGAGGGTCTTTATCCACTTTTAAATTCTAGTTAAAATATCAAAATTTATGACAAAATTCAAAGTCAAAATTTTTCATTTTTATCAAATTCTTAATGATTTGATCAATGCACATGTGATTGCATTGGTTCGGTAGTTCTAAAAATAACTTGTGTTGATTTTTAAATAATAATGTTTTGAAAGATGTGTATGAAATTATCCATAAATTTAATTGATTTGATATAATTTGATTGAATATGAGGGCTTACTAAGATTGACCATGAAGATGATGAGCATAAATAGGCAATTCAATTCAACCAAATAAAAAAATATATATTATGTGATTAATTTTTGTCTTTTAAAATTTCTTAGGGGTATGCTACACAATTCTTATGAATTTACATACCTAACAATAGGGGTGTGCATGTAAATATGAGAATTTAGTCTAACACCTAAACTCTACCGATCGAGAAATATTTGCGTACAGAAAGCATACGCAGAGTTGCGTACATTTCAGATTATTCGAAAGACACAACTAGGTTACAAAAAGAATTATAAGGGGGTATAACTTAAGTGTAACCTAATTATACCTTCCGAATAATCTGAAATATACGCAACTCTGCGTACGCTTTTCATACGCAAATATTTCTCCTACCAGTCAAATTTTAAAATCATATAAAAAATAGCATGGTCAATGTCTTTTTTAAGGTAAAATGCATATTTTCATTCATAGGTTTATGACAAGAGGGTGTTAAAAATATAAATATCACACTTTTGGTGTTAGATATATAAATATATAAAAATTGTACGGTATATGTCTAAATACACGAAAACATTTCAGTTTGGACTCCTTAATTAATTATTGTTTAGTGAAGCTTCATTTTTCAATTTGATTTTAAATTAACCATTATTTAAAATCTTAATAAAATAAAAAAATAGAAAAAAATTAAAAATTATTTTAAAATCTGATTTTAGTTAAAGAATTAAGATAACTAATCTTGCATCATTTTGGTATATTGTTATGACTTCAATATTGTTTTAGTGATTTGGTTTGATTTAGTATGATATGGTTATTATAGATTGATGATCATGCGAAACAACTAAGAGATTTAATAATATGATATATTAGTGGGGTTGACAATTTCATTTTAAATTTAATTTTCAGGTTCCATTTTAATGCATGATGTCACCTTCTCGAATTATAAATTATATTATTTATTTTAATTTTATAAGACTTCTAGTATAAACCAATTAATTTAAGTAATTAGAATAAAAAAAATCAAATTAATATTGATACATCGTTAGTAAGTTTTGTATGGATCTCAAGGCGTGATATGAATCTGAAAAAGTTTCTGAGCAAGGTACATTCAAATTTCAATTAAAATAATCTAGAACTCTGATTTAGCTAACTTATGGTCACTTATCTGCTTGACGAGAATAACATAATAACAATAAAATTGGTATAATCCAAGTTAAATCAAGCTCAGATCGAGACAATATGTCATTTTGAAATCTTGTTGTGCCAAATTGGAAGGTAAAAAAAAATAGCAAATCTGACAAACTTATTGTCAAGTCGAGTGCCCTGATGAAATGAATCTAAAGAGCCCAATTTCGCTCAATTCCGACATTGCTAAGACACTTAAATGTCAATGTACATGTTGCACGATCATGAGAATTTCTCTGGGTCGTCTGATGAAGTTGTCAAAATTCATTCGGTCTCTCCCAGACTCCAAAAATAATACCCTACTCCCTCTTGAAAGGGGACCTAAACCTTGAACTAGAGGAAGCCTGAGATTTGGAGGAGAATAAGCTGAGGTCTAGTGCTCCACAGTGAAGATCCAGTGAATGTCATTTGCTCCCACAACCGCAAAACACCACCGATCACTGATCACCAGCCACCGTGGATCATCATCAATTGTCCCCAGTTCATTAGAATGGGGATGCTTGTGGAATCACGACATGCATTTTAAAATCCCAACATATGCAGTGGAGTAACTAACCAACCTTATGAAGTAATAGAGTATCCTACAAAACAATGCACCCTGAAGATGATGTAATAACACACTTAAAAGACGATATAACAACACACCCAAAAACGATATAGCAAAACACTTCAAAGACAATGCGATAACGCATCCCATAATAACTACTTCAAAGACAATGTGATAACGCATCCCATAATAATAATTTCTCCCGACCCTTGAAGCTCTCTCCTTGTAGCCAATCACCACGCCCGACATGACCAACTACGGCCTACGTGGCCCCACAGTTCATGTAGCTACTAAATCCAGCCTTAGCAGCCTACAAACGTCATCACGGCTCTCAACTTCGTCTTCTGCGGTCTACGTAAATTATCACAACTTGTGTTGCTTCTAAGTCTGGCCTTCGCAACTTACGAAGATTGTTATAACTCACTGCTACAATTTATTTGACTAATTTTGACTTACGTGGTCTGTAGCTCCTGCATATCCCAACTCTGGCCTTTATGACTTAAGAACGTTATCACAACTCATGGACCTTCCAACTATGGCCTTTGCGGCTTACAAGCGTTAATACAACTCACCATTATAACCTACACGACCAACTACGACTTACGTGGTTCACAACTCATGCAGCTCCCAACCTAGACCTATGTGGTATACAAATGTTATCAAAACTCATACAACTCCCAACTCCTGCATCTGCGGCTTAGAGACCTTATTAAAACTCTCCACTATGACATATGTGACTAACTACAACCCCTCTCAGCTCACACAACTCCCAAATAAGACCTTCACTCTCTAAAAATGTTGGTGCAACTCCCTACCACGACCTCTATGGTCAACTGATGCTTTTGAAGCAACCATATATGACCCACATGATCATCCACCACCATAGCTTTCAATTGTAATCTCTACAACAAACTAACACTACAATCACATCTACCACATTCACAAAGGGCTACTGCCTCCATAGCAACTAACCCCAACTCTTGTTGTTTGCCATTGCTAAGAACTAAGCCAGATTATGTCTTTTATCAATGAACTACTGTTGTAATTCTATGATGATTAAATTTATAATTTTATTTTCCCTGATTCAAGAGAAGAAGCGTATATTTGTACTTATCATTACATAGTGAATTATTTCGAGTGTGTTAAACTGTGATTTTTTGCTCTTTTCATAATTTTTCATGTAAAAATTTCTGATGTCTCTATCCGTCACTTTAATTAATTGAGTATGTGTTGAATCTTCGTCTAATAATACCAACACGTTAAATTATTACTCTTCTGCCGTGAATCTCTGGCACATATCAAATATATTTGATTGATTTGATTTAAATTTTTAGATGAATCAATTTCTTTCTCTTTCCCTAATATTATATAATAATATGATTTTCTCCTACCAAATTATATATTATAATTATCTTATAAAGTTTGTCAAAATGCCCTTCATTTTCAACTATTTATCTTGTCTTTTTTGCAGAATATTTCATATATTTTCTAATTACATTCTTATGTACTCATTTTTATACTATATATAATTAGAACATTCATGAAAATTACTAATTAAACCTTTTTTCTTGGGGAATAATTTTTTATTTTCGTATATTCAATACTTTACATAAAGATTCAATATTATAAATTGCAAAAAAAAGGTCAAAATCTCTTTCAAATATAATTAAAATAATATAGATTTAAAAAACAAAATTTAGGCGTTTATATGTAAATACATAAAATGGTCGGGTATGTATGTAAATCTTCGCATAAAAACTTTGTACGCGCCCCGCATGCATCGTTTGTCTCCATTAAGCTTCAGCTCTTCAGCATTTTTTCTCAAAAAGTTTTCTACATCTCGCCCTTCAAATGAACTAGGCATCGGATTTCCCTCTCCTCCTCATCTCCTTCTAGTTTCTACTTCTGTTTGAGCACAAGAATTAGGGTTTTTAAGGCCCCAAGGGACGGATCTTCTTCCGTCCCCTTCCGATCATGTCCTTACAGAGCTCCGAAAAGAGTTCGATTATATGTCTGACGTAGAAGCTGTAATCTGTTGTTTTTTTCATTATTTTTCTGTAATCGGCGAGAGATTGGGTGGATAAGGATGAGCGTATCGATTACGGTGATGACTCTGAATCTCTCCGATGGAGATCTGCCGGCGGACAGCCCGAACGCGTGGGAGAAGAGGAGGGAGATCTGCGTTAGCGTGATCGCCAACTACTCACCTACCATCCTCTGCACACAGCAAGGTCCTACTTCAATTTCTTGTTTGATTTTGTTATGGTATTTTTGTTTTGAGTTTAGAAGTGGATTTCACTTGAGCCGGTTGGTGTAATTTGTGCTGATTTTACTTGTTGGATAGGTTTGAAGGAGCAGTTGGAGTTCTTACAGCAGTGCTTGCCAGGTGATCCTTAATCTTTGTTCTAAGCTTGATGTGGTGTTGATAACTGAATTCTACTTGTAAATTTTTTGCTATTTGCTCTGGCAAGAGGGAGAGAAACAGACTTGGGTTGGTTTAATTGACCGATGGGAAGGAAAGATAGGACTAGACAATGCTGTTTGCTCTGATCCCATATTTTGACAGTGCAATTTATTTTTGGAAGATTTACATACATACCTCTCAATTCTTTTGTATTGAAATATATACAACCTAAACTTCAATTTTTATATACATATACATGAAAAAGGTGTTTTTCACTTTTTAAAAGTTAATGCAATGTTTTTTTTCTTAGTGTGATGCGAAAGATTTGGGTGGTATAAATATAAAAAGAAAGTTTTAGGTTTTAGACATGTAAATACATAAGAATTCGGTGGTATGCTTGCCATGTTTTGCATGTTTTTGTGTGCTTTGCTTGAATGTTTGTCTGTTCTTTCTTGTTTAATTTGGAACTCACGGTTGAAATTTAGTCATAATTTTTTTGAGAGTAAAACTCCAAAATAGTCTTCTAACCATTTACATAAGACTGTTTTAGTCCCAGAATTTATAGAAGTGTTAAATTAGTTCCCAGAATTTTTTAATGAGGGTTAAAATAGTCTTCACTAAGGATTGTTTCAATCCATATTAAGAGTCTGGGGACTAAATTGACATTTTTAATAAAATCTGTTACTAAACTCTTGCGAAGAGTCGGAGGGACCATTTTGATACTTTTCTGATTTTGCTACTTAAAGCTATTTTGGATGCTTGGTATCAGAGAAGAAAATATTACATCAGGAGTCGTGATGTAGTTTCATGTGCGGATGGTAGTATTGTGGTGTTATTTTACCAAAATAATACCACAATACTATCAATAACAACATACACTCCTAATTCAAATGTAGGTCATCCGAATGTAATATTTTTTTCTTTTTTTGGTGGATGCTAATAAAGCACCTTAGTTAGCTAGAGATCAATGACTACTTAAATTTAGCAACAAAGTGGGTGATGTTGATGTGTATTGGGAAATTATGCAAGAAATATGTAGTTTCTCTATTAGTTAATGTAGCTGGTTTGTTAAATTCTCACTTACATCTTTGAGTACATGTTATTCCTTTATTTTAGGCAATTGTTACCACACCATTTAATAATATTTTATCAAGTTTCCATATTTTAAACTTATGGCATTTTACATATCACACAATTCTTATATATTTACAAATCTAACTCCTAAACTTTTATATTTACACTCAAATCTTTGACATCACGTCAAAAATACCACCATCACTAACTTTCTATTAGCGAAATACACCTTTTCATGCATAGGTTTTTAATATTGAGGTGTTATAAATGTAGATATCATACTTTAGGTGTTAGATATGTAAATGCATAAGAACTGTGTTGTGTGTACGCAAATTTCCCTTTTAAACGTATTCTGTACTTTCGTTGCTTGATATTTATGCATTATTGTAATTGAATGAAGTAATTAGCAGTATTGTACCATTATTGTTAGGGATGTGCTTCTTGCTAATATACGATTGTTTTTTCTCCATTTAAATTATTTAATTGCATGCAAATAATATATAATAAGGCCATAAATTTTCCCACAAGTATCACTTCTATGGACAGATAGATGCCAAATCATTGAAATTTTCCTCTGATTGCAGGTTATGATCAATTTGGTATTTCTCGAAAGGGTTCGGAGGACATTATTGATGAACACTGTACTATCTTCTATGATAAGGAGAAGGTTATAACCCTTGGCTCATGTAATCTTGCTTTTTTAGAAAATTCTCTTAAAACAATTTGTTTATCTTTGAACGAAAAATAGATATCTAAATCATGAAACAACTAAAGGGAAATTTATAGACATAGCACACAATTCTTATGTATTTGCATATCAAACAACTAAACTTCATATTGGCATACTTAGCACTTTGGTGCTTTAAATCTATAAATGAGGTGTATTTTACTTTTATAAGGTGGTCATAGTGCTATTTTTGATGTGATATTGATGATTTGAGTGCTATATGTGTAAATATGAAAGTTTAGATGTGAGATATATAAATACATAAGAGTTGTGTGCTATTTATGTAAATCTTCTAAAAACTAAAGTTGTCATGTTTGATGAAGGTTGAACTTCTTGAAGGTGGTACTTTTTGGCTGTCAGAATCACCCTCTATTCCAGGAAGCATCTCTTGGGGATCGGCAGCGCCGTGTATCGCTACCTGGGGGATATCCTTTAGACATTAAATGTATTTTTTTGGGGCATTTACATACCACATAATTCTTATGTATTTACATAGCTAACACCTAAACTTTAATATTTAACATGCATAAAAAATACTACTTTTATTAACTTTTTAAAGTTAAATGCACTTTTTTGTGGATAGATTTTTAACATCAATGTGTTATAAATGTATATATGATTCTTTAGGTGTTAGATATGTAAATACATAAGAATTGTGTGGTATTATGTACATTTCTCTCTCTCTTTTTAATCTCTGTGAAGCTTACCTAAACTTTGTTTCTTTGACAATGGTATCTACACATTCCATCTTAAGAGAGTCGAACCACCGGGATTTAGCTTCCAGATTGTAAATACCTATTTTGATGAATTCAGTCCTCGTGCACGTAGACGTAGTGCCTTGCTCACATGGCAGCACATTGCATCCTTGCCTCCAAACTTACCAGTTATATTTTGTGGAGGATTTAACACGCAAAAGGAATCTACCACCGGGCGTTTTCTTCTCGGGAGATCGAGGTATGAACAAAAGTCTGTATCGTGGCTTGTTCTTGATTTTAGTTCATGTTTACCGTTTAGTTTAACAGGGCTGTATACATACTTACCACCCAATTTCTATGCATTTACATATCGAACACCTAAACTTTACTTTTTAACATTTATATCACCTAAATCTTTCACATTGATACCTTTTCATGCATAGGTAAGGTGGTAAGTAAAAAATTGAAGTTTATGTGTTAAATATGTAAATACAGAGAATTGAGTGATATGTATGTAAATCTTCATTTTTTTTACATGGAAGGGAACTTCATTTTTTTTTACTGCACGAAGTTTAAATAGAATAAAATGCAATGTTGACATTAATGCTCATTTAGTTTGCTTATTTCATCCTATTAAAGAATAAATGAACAAATACGCAATCTACATTAAAACAAATATCAAAGAAAATTGTGTTTCTTCTGTTAAAAGGTTATAGAGTAAGCCTAATAAAAGAGTTCATTGAAAAAACAATATTTGCTTTAATTGCTTAGCGCCATGATTGTGGAAAAGGGAAATTTAATTTCTTAAATTCCTATACGGCATGCTTCTCATCATGGAGCTGTAATTTATATGTTCAATGTAATTTATACATGCATGTTCCTTGGATATTTTTCTCTATCTGACACTTTACAGTCTTATTGGAGATATTTGCATAGAAATCCCTTTATTTTGGTCTTTTGGCGAAAACTTGTGCTGGACTAAAAATTTACTGACTAGGATAACAAGTCACCCTATTTTGCAAAGAAGGCCAACTAATTCTGGTATCATGCTTGAATTTTTTGAAACTCCGGCATAATTTTTTGCGGAATTCCAAGCAGCATTACATAGGATTTGTCATGAAACCAGGTATAATTCCATTATGTTTAATATGAGCTTAAATAGTGTAGCCTTGAAGTACTATTTCAGCCCCAATTTAAAGATTCTAGAAATTAACTTGACACTTCTATAAATTATGGGACTAAAATAGCTCTATGCAAACATCCATCATCATTTTTTTTTTCATCTAATTATACATGATGTGCTTTATAGTTTTAAGCTAAGATAGGTTTATATTTTTTCCTTTTTCTGTTATTTTCTTTCTTTCCCTTAGAAATATACATGGAATCATCCCTTTAATCCATGTTTCCTGTTTTGGCCCTTTATCATTGCAGTTTTAATGAGTTTGNTGCACGAAGTTTAAATAGAATAAAATGCAATGTTGACATTAATGCTCATTTAGTTTGTTTATTTCATCCTATGAAAGAATAAATGAACAAATACGCAATCTACATTAAAACAAATATCAAAGAAAATTGTGTTTCTTCTGTTAAAAGGTTACAGAGTAAGCCTAATAAAAGAGTTCATTGAAAAAACAAAATTTGCTTTAATTGCTTAGCGCCATGATTGTGGAAAAGGGAAACTTAATTTCTTAAATTTCTATACGGCATGCTTCTCATCATGGAGCTGTAATTTATATGTTCAGTGTAATTTATACATGCATGTTCCTTGGATATTTTTCTCTATCTGACACTTTACAGTCTTATTGGAGATATTTGCATAGAAATTCCTTTATTTTGGTCTTTTGGCGAAAACTTGTGATGGGCTAAAAATTTACTGACTAGGATAAACAATTCACCCTATTTTGCAAAGAAGGCCAACTAATTCTGGTATCATGCTTGAATTTTTTGAAACTCTGGCATAACTATCAGCATTTTTTTTTTTGCTGAATTCCAAGCAGCATTACTTAGGATTTGTCATGAAACCAGGTATAATTCCATTATGTTTAATATGAGCATAAATAGTGTAGCCTTGAAGTGCTATTTCAGCCCCAATTTAAAGATTCTAGAAATTAACTTGACACTATAAATTATGGGACTAAAATAGCTCTATGCAAACAGCTATCATTTTTTTTTCATCTAATTATACATGATGTGCTTTATAGTTTTATAGCTAAGACAGGCTTATATTTTTTCCTTTTTTTGTTATTTTCTTTCTTTTCCTTAGAAATATACATGGAATCATCCCTTTAATCCATGTTTCCTATTTCAGCCCTTTATCATTGCAGTTTTAATGAGTTTACTTTATATCTTCCTTTATTTCGGATGGTTGCAAATTGTTCCTTTCCATTGTTCTTATATTGTTACAATTTTTGCAGATTTTCATTCATTTGTCATTACTTTTGCATAGGAATAATGTGTTTCATTCTATATTTGTTTAGTGAGATGAAGATTTACAACCCTAGTACATGATGTATTACTTTCCAACCCCTTATCTATATATTTAACTATTTTTTTATTGCATAACCCTAGCTGATTTATTTATTTATTTTTAGTTTGTTGTAAATTTCATTTTTTATAGTTTTATATGATATCCCTGATAGGATTACGTTTATGATATCTTAAAAATTAGTGGCTTATTTGTAAATTAAACTAAACTAATAGTAGTGATCATCCCCTATGCTGTGTTGTTAAAGTAAGAAACCACCCTAGAGCATTGNGATTACGTTTATGATATCTTAAAAATTAGTGGCTTATTTGTAAATTAAACTAAACTAAGAGTAGTGATCATCCCCTACGCTGTGTTGTTAAAGTAAGAAACCACCCTAGAGCATTTCTGACCTTTCTATAGTCAAATTATTTTGTTCTAGTTCATTTACTTATTTATTTTGTATCATATTTAAGAGGGAATTTGAGATGGGATTCTCAAGTAGTTGCTGGGACTCTGAAAGTTCTGCTCCATCTAAAACAACCTTCTGTGGTAAGGCTGATTAACCTATAGGAAGGGCAGGGTCTCTAATAATGAACCTAATATACAACCTTGTGATACATCTAAACTTCAATTTTTTACATATACAACACCTTCCAATACATGAAAAGATGTATTTCACTTTTTAAAAGTTANAAGGCTGATTAACCTATAGGAAGGGCAGGGTCTCTAATAATGAACCTAATATACAACCTTGTGATACATCTAGACTTCAATTTTTTACATATACAACACCTTACCAATACATGAAAAGATGTATTTCACTTTTTAAAAGTTAAAATAGTGATTTTTTTTTATGTGATATGAAAATTTTGGTTGGTATGTACGTCAAAAAGTAAAGTTTATGTGCTAGATATATAAATACGCAAGAAATGAGTNAACTTCAATTTTTTACATATACAACACCTTCCAATACATGAAAAGATGTATTTCACTTTTTAAAAGTTAAAATAGTGATTTTTTTTTCATGTGATATGAAAATTTTGGTTGGTATGTATGTCAAAAAGTAAATTTATGTGCTAGATATATAAATACGCAAGAATTGAGCGATATATATGTAATTGCCCCTTAGGTTAAGCATGAATGCAGGGGCGGTGTTTGCCCTCTTTAAAAAAAGAGGTTGGTTCGGCTGCTACTTTCAACTTCATACATTATCATATTCTTTGAGAGATTCTTTTCAACCTCATTGGGAGTCTTTTTTTTTTTAATTTTTTATTTTTGATGAATTATATCTNCTACTTTCAACTTCATACATTATCATATTCTTTGAGAGATTCTTTTCAACCTCATTGGGAGTTTTTTTTTTTAATTTTTTATTTTTGATGAATTATATCCNCTACTTTCAACTTCATACATTATCATATTCTTTGAGAGATTCTTTTCAACCTCATTGGGAGTTTTTTTTTTTTTTTGATGAATTATATCTATGCATCTTGGCCATTTATATTTTCTTCATCTAATTTCCCATAGAGAACACGGAGTTGTTGGAGACATGAGAGATGTTTGGCCCAACGCCCGTACCCGAAAAAACGTCTCACTCATACACACATACCACGGGTTCAAAGGTCCGTCCGAGCTCAAGCTCAGTCAGACTCAGTTGCACTCTGCGATAACAATCCGAAAATATTCGATCTATATCACTTCTTAGCTCATCTAATATTGTATCATTCTCCNCCGTACCAGAAAAAACGTCTCACTCATACACACATACCACGGGTTCAAAGGTCCGTCCGAGCTCAAGCTCAGCCTGACTCAGTTGCACTCTGCGATAACAATCCGAAATATTTGATCCATATCACTTCTTAGCTCCTCTAATATTGTATCATTCTCTCTTTCAGGAGACAAACAAGGAGCCGTTGAATTTTTGAAATTGATATTTAGGGCTCTCTGCCTTTGCTGGGATCGTCAGACTCAGGACCTCCATCTTGATTGGATTCTGTACAGAGGGCGCTCATTAGCTCCAGCTTCCTGTGAGGTAGTCAATGATAATATTGATGGCTTTTATCCTTCTTCTCGCTATCCTGTATTTGCTGAATTCACTTTGCCTCGCACGGTTAGGCTGATTGAGACCCCTTCAGAGAGTTAAAAATTGTTCATTCTTTTTCTTTTTGGGGGGGATTTACATAAATACCACTCATTTTCTTATGTATTTACATGACATCTCACTGTTAAACTTTCATATTTACACGTGTAGCACTTAAATCTTTAATATCACGTCAAAAATAGCACTTGTATCACTTTTTAAAATTGAAATGCATATGTTTAAAGCACCAAAGTGATATGTACGTAAATATGAAAGTTTAGGTGTGAGATATGTAAATGCATAAGAATTTTGTGCTAGGTATGTAAATTTCCCATTTTCATTGTGGGGGATTTACATAAATACCACTCAATTCTTATTTACATATCTTGTATCTAAACTGCAATTTTTTACATGCGTGTCACCAGACGTATGCATGAAAAGCTGTGTTCCACTTCTTAAAAATTAAAAATGGTGTTTTTTTTTTGAAGTGATATGAAAGATATGAGTGGTACAAATGTATAAAGTAAGGTTTAGGTGTTAGATATGTAAATACTTGAGAATTGGTTGGTGCGTATGTAAATGTTTTTTTTATGTTTTGCTCAGAGAATGAGTTGGATGTGGAGGTTTTGGGTTGAATTGTTGTTCATTATGAAGCTATCTGTAAAAAAAATATTATTTTTTTGGAATCTTATGATTATTTTTGAGGGAGCTTTAATCTTATTGGCATTTTCTTTTGGAAAGGCACGTGTCATTTATAAAGAATAGTTTAGAATAAAGGGTAGGAGAAGTTCTATGTTATGAGAAAGGGTTTTTGACTAGTTGAATTTGTTTTAGATGAGTGTAATGTGTGCTTAATTAGTTCTGATTTATTTTTATGTAGCTTTAATTTCAAAGTACATTCATTGATTATAAAGTTTATTATGATGAAAGATTTGCATATACATCACACAATTTTTATATATTTATGTATATAAAACCTAAACATTGATGGTACTGTTGGTTGACATTCACGGTATAAAACTTCTTAGGTTAGGGTTTTGAATCTCATCTGTTACTGTTGGCTTTAAGGATATGGTACTCAAATTGTTAGACACATCAAGGATGGTTGGAGGCTTGTATAATAGCCTTTGACCATTCTTTATTACTATATATATATATATATATATATATATATATATATATATATATATATATATATAT
>JXCR01084714.1:0-24323 GCA_002079205.1 Phalaenopsis hybrid cultivar | reverse complement strand
TATATATATATATATATATATATATATATCTATATATATATATATATATCTATCTGTGTGTGTGTGTTTCGTCCCGAGATGATATAGGGATGCCCTAATATGCACTTGTCGTATCTCGCACTCGTCGTTTGAATCACCTGTTTCGTCGACTCTCATTGCTTCATCCCGACGTTACGACGTCTCTTCGAGGTCGACGACTCATCTGCGCTGCTTCTGTTGCAGCTCACGTCTGCGTCTGGCTCGTATGTGTTGTTCTCCTTTGCTCGCACAGTTTCGTCGACTCTCGCAGCTTCGACACTGTGTTGCGTCTGCGTGTTTCGACACCGCGCCTCTCCTTACCCGGCAACAAGGTCGACAGATTCGCTGCTTTGATGGCGCTCCCTTCTTATTTGGCTGAATCTGATAAAATCTCATTTGCCCACGTGGTGGGTAACCCTCAAGTGGAGTCTGCAGTTGTCTTCCCCTCAAGTTATAAGGATTGACGTGATGATACAAGTAATTGCCCTTTGTTAAGAAGGGAAGCAGGAAAAGCGAAAAAGCAACAATTTTTTTCTCTGACTTAAAATTTTCAACTATGACGGAGAAATTCAAGTTTGTTCTTATTGAAAAATTTCAGTGGGGGCACCCACCTATGGAAGTTATCAGAAAGTGTGTTTGTGATCTTAAACTAGTAGGCAAATAGAAAGTGAGACTCATGGATGAGAGACATATGTTGATTCAACTAACAGTGGCTAAAGAGTACACCTGGATTTTCTTCAAGAAATATCTTAATATTGCAGGCAAGTCAATGAAGTTAATTAGTCTCTTGATTTGGCACAAATCATGAAACTCTCACTGTATCGGTATGGTTTAGTCTACCTTGTCTCAAGCTGCATTTTTTTCATCATCAGGTTCTTTACTCTATTGGGTCATTCTTGGGGACCCTTTGAAGCTAGATCTACCCACTTTCAATTCAACTAGACCTTCTGTGGCCATAATACTTGTGGAAAGAGATATTACTTTACCTGATGCTACTGAAGTCTGGCTGGGCACAACTCATAATAGATATTGGCAACAAATCGTCATGGAACACAAGCCTCTTTATTGTACTCACTGTAAGATGTTTGGGCATACCTTTGATAAATGTCACAAGCTCCATCTAATTTGAAATCTAAGGTCCAAGTGAATAAGGATGGGTCTAACCTCACTGCTCTAGACATATTAGTTCTATCTGTGGAGGACACTATCATAAAACAAGAGGTGTCTGTTGCCCCTGTGGACCTCCCTGACACTGTTGTTATTGCGATTGATGTGATGTTCGATGGCTCTGTTGCGCAACCTACACCTTCAAACCTTATTGAAAACAACACTGAAGGACTATTACCTACAAAGTATAGTGTTCAAATTAATACTCAGGAGAACTTCGGAACTCCCCATCTTCAAGAAGTATCTGGTGTAGAGGCAACTCATACTTCACATATACTAGAATATGTTGTGGGTACAACGATTAGTAATTCTTCCGCTATACTCTACCACCTCATTAGACTGATTCTTTGGATGAGGAATGATAGGTTTACACTTCCAGAGGAAGAAGAAGAAAGGAGACCTACTTGAGCTCATGAATCTTATGGATGATGCTTTGGTTATTTTGGATAATAGTACACACCTTACCAATTTGTTAACTGGATCTCTTCTGAGAACTAGAGGCTTGGGATGACCCTCATTTTTTCTGAACCTAGTGGTTTTAGGTTTTTTTGTTTTTTATATGTACCATTTTTTACGTTTTTGTGTGTGTTGTACCGTGTGGGTTGGGTTCCTATTTGAGCCCATTCACACAACATATTTGTATCTTTTCTCTTTAATATATTGCCCTTGGGTTTTTTTTTAATATAAATAATGAAAAGTTACTTATAAAAATTCAACAACAACAAAGCCTTCATCCCACTACATGGGGTCGGCTACATGAATTCTTTTTTCATCATTGTGTCCTATTAAGTGTCATATTTTCATTTAGTTCTAATAAATTAAGATCATTTTTTATACAATAAGCTCAAGTAGACACCTTTGCCTTTTTTAACATAAGTCAAATATAAAACATCTACTCTCCTAATTGGATCATCAAATGGCCGACGTTTAATGTGGCCAAACCATCTAAGACGACTCTCTCTAATTTTGTTCGTCACTGGAGCTACACCAACCCTATCACAGATATATTCATTTCGCATTTTGTCTCTAAGTTTAAAGCCACTCATCCACCTAATCATTCTCATCTCTGCAACACTTAACTTAGTATCATGCTTCTTATTTAAAGGCCAACATTCAGCGTCATAGAGCATTGCATGTCTCACCACCATCTTATAAAATTTTCCTTTCAGTTTAAGCGGAACATTTCTATCACACAAAAGGCTCGAAGCATTCCTCCACTTAAACCAACCAACTTGAATTCTACTATTAACATCCCTATCTATATCACCAACGCTTTGAACAACAAATATCTAAATCGTTCACACCTTTTAGTAATTTGATCACCCAAAGTTACATTGTTGTCACTAGAGCTACTACTACTAAAATTACATTCTATATATTCAGTCTTAGTTCTACTCAAATGAAAGCCTTTAGACTCCAATGTAGACCTCCATAATTTAAGTTTTTCCTCTCGTTTTATCCATGAGAAGGATATCATCAACAAAAAGCATACACCAATGTACATCCTCCTGTAAGTGTCTAGTAAGACCATCCATAACTAAAGCAAAAAGATATGGGCTTAAAGCTAATCCCTGATGTAATCCAACAGAACTAGGAAAACATTTGATCAATCCGCCTTCAGTTCGAACACAAGTAACAACTCTAGTATACATATCTTTAAGGACTTGAATATAAGTCAAATCAACACCTTTCTTCTCTAGAACTTTCCAAAGGATATCTCTTGGAACTTTATCGTAAGTTTGTTCTAAATCAATGAAAATTGAATGTAGATCCTTCTCAACTTCTTCATCAAACCTCTCAATAAATGTATAACTTCCATAATAGACCTGCCCGACATAAATCCAAATTGATTAGGAGAAATCTTTGCAATACGTCTTAACCTATGTTCAATTACCCTCTCCAATAATTTTAAAGTATGACCCATCAACTTAATTACTCTATAATTTGCACACTCTTGTGTATCCCCTTTATTCTTAAAAATGGTGACCAAAATACTCTTCCTCAACTTCTCAGGCATCTTTTTAGTTTTTAAAATAATATTAAAGAGTTTAGTAGCTAGGAAACTCCCAAATCTCCTAAATATTTCCACACTTCAATTTGGATATCATCAAGTCCTACAGATTTTTCATCATTGGTTTTCTTTAAAGCCTCATCAACTTATTTTTTACTAATGCGACAGTAAAAATGAAACGTTTTATTATTATTAATGATATTAAGATCATTAAGGTCTATCATATTTTCAAAAACTTCATTAAAAAGTTTATCAAAATAACTGACTCACTTATGTTGAATAACTTTTTCTAAGAAAGATACTTTTTTATTTTCATCTTTAATAGACTTTACTTAGTTAAATCTTTACTTTTCTTTTCACTTTGTTTGACTAGTTTATACATATATTTTTCACCATTTTTAGTATCTAAGATATTATAAAGATCACTAAAAGTAGAAGTCACGGATTGTTCTTTTAAGCTCCTTGTGGGCTGTTTGATATTTTTTTAGTTCTCTAAGCTTTTACATTTAAATCAATTTTTATAACATAACTTCTTATTTTTTATTTTTTCTTGCACATTATCATTTCACCACCAACTATTTTTATTTATAGAAATATTTCATTGTGATTCTCCAAGTACATCATCTTTTGCTACTTGTTTAATAGTGTTTGTTCTTTTATCCCACAAAACATTTTCTTCTTCATGAACATACCAAATTTTGAAATCTTAAATTTTACTCAAAAAATAATTTTATTTGTCTTTTAGGTTCCCCTATTTAATTCTACGATGACGAGTCATAGATTCTTTATTTTACAATTCTTTATCTTAAAATCTAAAACTAATAATCGATGTTGGGTACTTAAATCCTCACTTGGAATGACCTTACAATCTTTACAATCTAGACGACCTCTTCTTCTCATAAGAAAATAATCAATTTATGTTTTATAAGATCCATTCTTATAAGTAATAAGATGTTCATTTCTTTTCTTGAATAAAGTATTAGTAATAACAAAATTATACGCTAAAGCAAAATCTAAAATTACTCTATCTTCTTCATTAGTCACTCCAAAACTGTAGCCACCATGAATATTTTTGAAAACTTCTACCACTCTATCGACATGTCCATTTCAATCTCCTCCAATAAAAATTCTTTCTTCAAGAGGTATCATTTATATCAAGTTTTCTAAGTCATTCTAGAATTTATCTTTAGACCCTATATTTAAACGTGCTTGAGGATCTTAAGCACTTTTAATATTAAAACTCTTAGTATCAAAATAATTTTAAGGGTTATAATTCTATTTCCAACTCTATTTATTTTTACAACATTATCTTTCAAACTCTTATCTATAATTACATCTGCATCATTTCTAGTGCGGCTTTTACCAGAATACCAAAGTTTAAAACCCAAATTATCATTCTCCTTAACTTTTTCTCCAGCCCATTTAGTTTCTTGAATACATAAGATATTAACCTTTCTATGAATCATAATATCAACTAATTTCATTAATTTACCATTGAGATTACCTATATTCCAAGAACTTATCCTAATATTAGTTTCATTAGTTTGATGAACTAACTTCTTTACCCCTTTTGTTTGTAGTGTGAGAACTATTTCTCATTTGACATTACACTCAAACGTCGGTGTAGCGGCCCTTGTACATTTTTCACTGTATTCAGGTCATATAGAGGACGCCCTAACACTAACACAATGATGAAAAGGATTAATGTCATTATTTTTTTGACAAGTTTTACACTGATTGTCAACTACCTAACGCAACCCTCTACTTTTCACATCCGGGCTTGACACCAGCAATGACAATGTTAAGTTCCTTTCAAAAAAAAAAACTTTTTTTTAATAAATTATAGATAAAGTTTTAAATATTTCAATAGTCTAAGTATATATTTAATATTAATATATTTTTGAGACATCGGCTCACAAAATAACAAATTGAGTCGAGGGCCTAGATTGAGCTTGACTTGTTAGCTCATCGAGCTCAACTTGAGAGCCACTTATTGAGCCAAACTTGACTCAGTTCATGAGTTAGCTTGGGTTTGTTACACCTCGACTCAAACTTATCTTAAAAATTAAATAGCCAAATATTTCTATTAAGATTTAATACTTGTTACTCCAAATTAATTGTTCCTTAAGAACCCTCATTTCCTTCCTCACATTTTCATAAGCACCTTATTAGATTGCATACCATAACATGTGGTATGTGATATCATCCAAATAAAACTTTTCAAGAAATTAAATTTCAAAACATAACTCTTCAACTGTAAATAAACCTTTATTTGGAAAAATATTTATTGTGTTCCTCCAACAATTTCACACAATCTTGTATGAAAGATAGAAAACAACATTAATACATACATTTCTTTAGGTGAAAGTGTCAAAATAGTCTCTTGACTGTTAACTTGAAGTTTATAAAAATGTCAAATTAATTCCCAGACTTTAAATTCNTAATACATACATTTCTTTAGGTGAAAGTGTCAAAATAGTCTCTTGACATTTAACTTGAAGTTTATAAAAATGGCAAATTAATTCCCAGACTTTAAATTTNATTTACATAAATACCACTCATTTTCTTATGTATTTACATGACATATCTCACTGTTAAACTTTCATATTTACAAGCGTAGCACTTAAATCTTTAATATCACATCGAAAATAGCACCTGTATCACNATTTACATAAATACCACTCATTTTCTTATGTATTTACATGACATATCTCACTGTTAAACTTTCATATTTACACGCGTAGCACTTAAATCTTTAATATCACATTGAAAATAGCACCTGTATCACTTTTTAAAATTAAAATGCATATTTTTAAAGCACCGAAGTGATATGTACGTAAATATGAAAGTTTAGGTGTGAGATATGTAAATGCATAAGAATTTTGTGTTAGGTATGTAAATTTCCCATTTTTATGTTGGGGGATTTACATAAATACCACTCAATTCTTATTTACATATCTTGTATCTAAACTTCAATTTTTTACATGCGTGTCACCAGACGTATGCATGAAAAGATGTGTTCCACCTCTTAAAAATTAAAAATAGTGTTTTTTTTTTTTTGAAGTGATATGACAGATATGAGTGGTACAAATGTATAAAGTACNCATATCTTGTATCTAAACTTCAATTTTTTACATGCGTGTCACCAGACGTATGCATGAAAAGATGTGTTCCACTTCTTAAAAATTAAAAATAGTGTTTTTTTTTTTTTTGAAGTGATATGACAGATATGAGTGGTACAAATGTATAAAGTAAGGTTTAGGTGTTAGATATGTAAATACTTGAGAATTGGGTGGTGCGTATGTAAATGCTTTTTTTATGTTTTGCTCAGAGAATGAGTTGGATGTGGAAGTTTTGGGTTGAATTGTTGTTCATTATGAAGCTATCTGTAAAAAAAAATATTATTTTTTTGGAATATTATGATTATTTTTGAGGGAGCTTCAATCTTGTTGGCATTTTCTTTTGGAAAGGCACGTGTCATTTATAAAGAATGGTTTAGAATAAAGGGTAGGAGAAGTTCTATGTTATGAGAAAGGGTTTTTGACTTGTTGAATTTCTTTTAGATGAGTGTAATGTGTGATTAATTAGTTCTGATTTATTTTTATGCNTGGAATATTATGATTATTTTTGAGGGAGCTTCAATCTTGTTGGCATTTTCTTTTGGAAAGGCACGTGTCATTATAAAGAATGGTTTAGAATAAAGGGTAGGAGAAGTCCTATGTTATGAGAAAGGGTTTTTGACTTGTTGAATTTGTTTTAGATGAGTGTAATGTGTGATTAATTAGTTCTGATTTATTTTTATGTAGCTTTAATTTCAAAGTACATTCATTGATTATAAAGTTTATTATGATGAAAGATTTGCATATACATCACACAATTTTTATATATTTATGGATCTAAAACCTAAACATTGATGGTACTGTTGGTTGACATTCACGATATAAAACCTCTTAGGTTAGGGGTTTGAATACCATCTGGTACTGTTGGCTTTAAGGATATGGTACTCAAATTGTTAGACACATTANATTTCAAAGTACATTCATTGATTATAAAGTTTATTATGATGAAAGATTTGCATATACATCACACAATTTTTACATATTTATGTATCTAAAACCTAAACATTGATGGTACTGTTAGTTGACATTCACGGTATAAAACCTCTTAGGTTAGGGGTTTGAATCTCATCTGGTACTGTTGGCTTTAAGGATATGGTACTCAAATTGTTAGACACATTAAGGATGGCTGGAGGCTTGTATAATAGCCTTTGACCATTCTTTATTACTNTATATATATATATATATATATATATATATATATATATATCTATGTGTGTGTGTGTGTGTGTGTTTCGTCCCAAGATGATATAGGGATGCCCTAATATGGACCTGTCGTATCTCGCTCTTGTCGTTTGAATCACCTGTTTCGTCGACTCTCGTTGCTTCATCCCGACGTTACGACATCTCTTCGAGGTCGACGACTCGTCTTCATCTGCTTCTATTGCAGCTCGCGTCTGCGTCCGGCTCATCTGTGTCGTTCTCCTTTGCTCGCACAGTTTCGTCGACTCTTGCAGCTTCAACACTGTGTTGCGTCTGCATGTTTCGATGTTGCGCCTCTCCTTACCCGACAACAAGGTCGACAAAGCCGCTGCTCTGATGGCGCTCCCTTCTTCTTTGGTTGAATCTGGTAAAGTCTCATTTGTCCACGTGGTGGGTAACCCTCAAGTAGAGTCTGCAGTTGTCTTCCCCTCAAGCTATAAGGATTGACGTGATGGTACAGGTAATTGCCCTTTGTTAAGAAGGGAAGCAAGAAAAGTGAGAAAGCAACAATTTTTTTCTTTGACTTAGAAATTTCAACTCTGAAGGAGAAATTCAAGTTTGCTCTTATTGAAAAAATTCAGTGAGGGCACCCACCTATGGAAGTTATCAGAAAGTGTATTGATAATCTTAAACTAGTAGACAAATGGAAAGTGAGACTCATGGATGAGAGACATGTGTTGATTCAACTAACCGTGGCTGACTAGTACACCCGGATTTTCTTCAAGAAATATCTTAATATTGCAGGAAAGTCAATGAAGTTACTCAAACAGTCTCTTAATTTTGACTCAAATCATGAAACTCTCATTGTATCGGTATGGTTTAGTCTACCTTGTCTCAAGCTGCATTTTTTTCATCATCAGGTTTTTTACTCTATTGGGGTCATTCTTGGGGACCCTTTGAAGCTGGATCTACCCACTTTCAATTTAACCAGACCTTTTGTGGCCAAAATACTTGTGGAAAGAGATATTACTTTACCTGATGTTACTGAAGTCCGGCTGGGCACAACTCATAATGGATATTGACAACAAATCGTCATGAAACACAGACCTCTTTATTGTACTCACTGTAAGATGTTTGGGCATACCTTTGATAAATGTCACAAGCTCTATCCTAAGTTGAAATCTAAGGTCCAAGTGAATAAGGATGGGTCTAACCCCACTGCTCTAGACATATTAGTTCTATCTGTGGAGGACACTACCATAAAACAAGAGGTGTCTGTTGCCCCTGTGGACCTTCCCACTGACACTGTTGTTATTGCGATTGATGTGATTTTGGATGGCTCTGTTGCGCAACCTACCTTCAAACCTTATTGAAAACAACACTGAAGGACTATTACCTACAAAGGATAGTGTTCAGACTAATACTCAGGAGAACCTCGCAGCTCCCTATCTTCAAGAAGTATTTGGTGTAGAGGCAACTCATACTTCACATATACTAGAACCTGTTGTGGGTACAACGATTAGTAATTCTTCCGCTACAACTCTACCACCTCATTAGACTGATTCTTCGGATGAGGAATAATAGGTTTACATTTCCAGGAGGAAGAAGAAGAATGAAGATTTACTCGAACTCATGAATTTTATGGATGATGCTTTGGTTATTTTGGGTAATAGCACACACCTTACCAATTTGTTAACTGGATCTCTTCCGAGAACTAAAGGCTTGGGATGACTCTCATTTTTTCTGACCCTAGTGGTTTTGGGTTTTTTTTTGTTTTTTATATGTACCATTTTTTACATTTTTGTGTGTGTTGTACCGTGTGGGTTGGGTGCCCATTTGAGCTCATTCACACAACCTATCTGTATCTTTTCTCTTTAATATATTGCCCTTAGGTTTTTTTTTAAATATAAATAATGAAAAGTTACTTATAAAAATTCAACAACAACAAAGTCTTCATCCCACTACGTGGGGTCGGCTACATGAATTCTTTTTTCTTCATTGTGTCCTATTAAGTGTCATATTTTCATTTAGTTTTAATAAATTAAGATATTTTTTTATACAATAAGCTCAAGTAGACACCTTTGCCTTTTTTAACATAAGTTGAATATAAAACAACTACTCTCTTAATTGGATCATCAAATGACCGACGTTTAATGTGACCAAACCATCTAAGACGACTCTCTCTAATTTTGTCCGTCACTGGAGCTACACCAACCCTATCACAGATATATTCATTTCGCATTTTGTCTCTAAGTTTAAAGCCACTCATCCACCTAATCATTCTCATCTCTGCAACACTTAACTCAGTATCATGCTTCTTATTTAAAGGCTAACATTCAGCGCCATAGAGCATTGCAGGTCTCACCACCATCTTATAAAATTTTCCTTTCAGTCTAAGCGGACATTTAGAGCATTGCAGGTCTCACCACCGTCTTATAAAATTTTCCTTTCAGTCTTAGCGGTACTTTCGAATCAACACAAAAGGCCCGAAGCATTCCTCCACTTCAACCAACCAACTTGAATTCTACTATTAACATCTCAAAAGGCCTGAAACATTCCTCCACTTCAACCAACCAACTTGAATTCTACTATTAACATCCCTATCTATATCACCAACGCTTTGAACAACAAATATCTAAATCGTTCACACCTTTTAGTAATTTGACCACCCAAAGTTACACTGTTGTCACTAGAGCTACTACTACTAAAATTACATTCTATGTATTCAGTCTTAGTTCTAAACTGAAAGCCTTTAGATGCCAATGTAGACCTCCATAATTTAAGTTTTTCCTCTCGTCTTATCCATGAGAAGGATATCATCAACAAAAAGCATACACCAAGGTACATCCTCCTGTAAGTGTCTAGTAAGACCATCCATAACTAAAGCAAAAAGATATGGGCTTAAAGCTAATCCCTGATGTAATCCAACAGAACTAGGAAAACATTTGGTCAATCTGCCTTCAGTTCGAACACAAGTAACACTTCCAGTATACATATCTTTAAGGATTTGAATATAAGTCAAATCAACACCTTTCTTCTCTAAAACTTTCCAAAGGATATCTCTTGAAACTTTATCGTAAGTTTGTTCTAAATCAATGAAAATTAAATGTAGATCCTCCTTAATTCCTTCATCAAACCTCTCAATAAATGTATAACTTCCATAGTAGACCTGCCCGACATAAATCTAAATTGAGTAGGAGAAATCTTTGCAATACGTCTTAACCTATGTTCAATTACCCTCTCCAATAATTTTAAAGTATGACCCATCAACTTAATTACTCTATAATTTGCATACTCTCGTGTATCCCCTTTATTCTTAAAAATAGTGACCAAAATACTCTTCCTCAACTTCTCAGGCATCTTTTTAATTTTTAAAATAATATTAAAGAGTTTAGTATGCTAGGAAACTCCCAAATCTTCTAAATATTTCCACACTTCAATTTGGATATCATCAAGTCCTACAAAAGATATTATAAAGATCACTAAAAGTAGAAGTCACAGATTGTTCTTTTAGGCTCCTTGTGGGTCGTTTGATATTTTTCTTAGTTCTCTAAGCTTTACATTTAAATCAATTTTTATAACATGACTTCTTATTTTTTATCTTTTCTTGCACATTATCATTTTACCACCAACTATTTTTATTTATAGAAATATTTTATTTTGATTCTCCAAGTACATCATCTTTTGCTACTTATTTAATAGTGTTTGTTATTTTATCCCACAAAGCATTTGCTTCTTCATGAACATCCCAAATTTTGAAATCTTAAATTTTACTCAAAAAATAATTTTATTTGTCTTTTAGGTTCCCCTATTTAATTATACGACGATGAGTCATAGTATTCTTTATTTTACAACTCTTTATCTTAAAATCTAAAACTAATAATCGATGTTGGGTACTTAAATCTTCACTTGGAATGACCTTACAATCTTTACAATCTAGACGATCTCTTCTTCTCATAAAAAAATAATCAATTTGTGTTTTATAAGATCCATTCTTATAAGTAATAAAATGTTCATTTCTTTTCTTAAATAAAATATTAATAATAACAAAATCATACGCTAAGGCAAAATCTAAAAATTACTCTTCTTTTTTCATTAGTCACCTAAAACTGTAGCCACCATGAATATTTCTGAAATCTTCTACCACTCCACCTACATGTCAATTTCAATCTCCTCCAACAAAAATTCTTTCTTCAAGAGATATCATTTGTATTAAGTTTTTTAAGTCATTCCAGAATTTATCTTTAGACCCTATATTTAAACGTGCTTGAGGATCTTAAGCACTTCTAATATTAAAAATCTTAGTATCAATAATAATATTAAGGGTTATAATTCTATCTCCAACTCTATTTATTTTTACAACATTATCTTTCAAACTCATATATAATTACATCTGCATCATTTCTAGCGTGACTATTACCATAATACCAAAGTTTAAAACCCAAATTATCATTCTCCTTAGCTTTTTCTCCAGCCCATTTAGTTTCTTGAATACATAATATATTAATCTTTCTATGAATCATAATATCAACTAATTTCATTAATTTACTATTGAGAGTACTTATATTCCAATAATCTATCATAATATTAGTTTGATGGACTAACTTTTTTATCAGTTTTTGTTCGTAATGTGGGAACACTACACCCAGACGTCCGTATAGCGGCCCTTATATATTTTTCACTGTATTCAGGTCATATAGAGGACACCCTAGCACTAACACAATGATAAAAAAGATTCATGTCATAATTTTTTCGATAAGTTTTACACTGATTGTCAACTACCTAACGCAATTTTCTACTTTTTACATCCGGGCTTGGAACCAACAATGACAATGTTAAGTTCCTTTCAAATTTTTTTTTTTTAAAATAAATTATAGATAAAGTTTTAAATATTTCAATAGTATAAGTATATTTTTAATATTAATATATTTTTAGACATCGGCTCATAAAATAACAAATTGAGTTGGAGGGCTAGATTGAGCTTGACTTGTTAGCTCATCGAGCTCAACTTGAGAGCCACTTATTGAGCCAAACTTGACTCAGTTCATGAGTTAGCTTGGGTTTGTTACACCTCGACTCAAACTTATCTTAAAAATTAAATAGCCAAATATTTCTATTAAGATTTAATACTTGTTACTCCAAATTAATTGTTCCTTAAGAACCCTCATTTCCTTCCTCACATTTTCATAAGCACCTTATTAGATTGCATACCATAACATGTGGTATGTGATATCATCCAAATAAAACTTTTCAATAAATTAAATTTCAAAACATAACTCTTCAACTGTAAATAAACCTTTATTTGGAAAAATATTTATTGTGTTCCTCCAACAATTTCACACAATCTTGTATGAAAGATAGAAAACAACATTAATACATACATTTCTTTAGGTGAAAGTGTCAAAATAGTCTCTTGACATTTAACTTGAAGTTTATAAAAATGGCAAATTAATTCCCAGACTTTAAATTTGGGCTGACATAATCTTTATATTAAGAAAGAATGAGGATTAAATGGATGTTTTTATAAACTCTGAGACTAAAATTGCCCATTGCACACATTCTTCAGTTTTTAGCTGCTGAGCAAGCTAAGCTGCAGCTATTGGTTCAACTGGAACAGCATAAGGAGAATTCCAATCTGCATCAAATATTTCCTGTAATTGTGAAACAATACCTGGATTATATGTACCAAAGCTCACACCTGCTGTAGTATAAAAATAATCCCACACGAGATTGCTCGTTCCCACGTGCGCTCTCACGTCGCTTACGACGTATTTTCCATGATTAACACGAGAGTAAGCAGGGTAGATGTTTCCTGTAGCCGTTCCATTGATTAAGGCAGGTCCAGTTTTGTCATAAAAAGGAACCTTGTAATACTTGACTGCAATTTTTCCTCTACATTTGTTATATTTTGATGATCTGCACAAAATGTTTGAGTATAGAAGAGATTTGAGGTATTGTTCTGTGCCTTCAAGATTGTGTGTCCAGTATGCTACTAATAGATTGACTCTTGCATTCTTGCTGAAAATTACCTGTTTCATGGGGCTTTATTCAGGAAATTTTTCCATAAATAATAATCCAATATGATTGAAATTTGAATATTCCTCCAATATGATGATTAATTTTAGGGCCATTTACATATATACCGCAAAACTCTTATATATTTAAATATCTAACACCTAAGCATTCATATTTTCATTTGAATCACATCAAAGGTAACACAATCTTTTACTTTTAAATGCACCTTTTCATTCATAGATATTTAAAATAAATGTGTTTAGAAATATAAATATGATGGTGTCGGTGTTAGATACATAAGAATTANTCTTTTACTTTTAAATGCACCTTTTCATTCATAGATATTTAAAATAAATGTGTTTAGAAATATAAATATGATAGTGTCGGTGTTAGATATGTAAATACATAAGAATTGAGCGGCATGTATCTAAATTTTCCTTATTTTAGGGAAATTTACATAATTTTTATGTACTCACACCTAGACTTTCATATTTATATGTATTTGATATCAAAGATTTAAGTGCTATGAGTGTAAATATGAAAGTTAACGGTGTGCTATATGTAAATACACAAGAATTGTGTGCAATGTATGTAAATGCCCCCTCCTAAAGAAACTTCTCATACCTCTGACACTGCAGATGAAAGAGAGGACCAATATATTGTCTGTTTTGTGTACTGGGATTGTCCCAACCAATCCATTGTATTAATTCTAACAATGCCCCCAAATGTTGCAGATTTGATTGTCTCCACCCATGCCTGCTCATCTGCTTGCAACTTGTTAAATAATAGCTGCACACATAAACAAGAAATACCACTACTTTAACTAAAATATGTAAATATGTACTAATGCAGCATATTCAATGATTATATATAAACTAAAATGTTGGTTGATTTATAATCAAAACAAACAAATTAATTTAGAGCATGCAATGTTCATAAGCTGAAAATTCATTTATTCAGCAAAAAAATAATACAAAATTGTTATACCTCTGGGGGGGCAAATGAAAGATAACTTGTCTGGTTGCTTGAATATTGCAGTGTTGTTGTCGTGCAATATCCCGGGGTCACAAGTGAAATATTGAATTTATCAGGATCAGATAAAAATGGATATCCATCCACTAGTGGGGTATCAACATAATGTGGTAAGGGTGAGCTGCATGCAAATATAACCCCATAATTGACATCACAAGCAATTACATATCAAAACCTAAACTTTATTCTTTTATATTTATGCTATCACATCAAAAACATCACTATTTTGATTGTTAAAAAGTGAAATATACATTTTCATGCATATGTAAGGCGGCGTGTATAAGCGTTGGATAGGAAAACACATGAATTAAGTGGTTTGCATGTAAATCTTCCTAGAGTTTATCATATAGCAAGCCCACAGAATCATGCATGGCTATTACATAATAGGGGCATTTACATACATACCGCACCCAATTTTAATGTATTTGCATATGTAACATAAACTTTACTTTTATATTTATACCACCCATATCCCATCAAAAATACCGTTATTTCAACTTTTAAAATGTGAAATATACCTTTTTTATATATATAGACAATGTGGCATATATTTAAAAATTGAAGATTTAACTGTTAGATATATGACTACAAACGAATTAACTGGTATATCTGTAAATCTTCATAAAGAAAAATAAAAGNGATAAAAATGGATATCCATCCACTAGTGGGGTATCAACATAATGTGGTAAGGGTGAGCTGCATGCAAATATAGCCCCATAATTAACATCACAAGCAATTACATATCAAAACCTAAACTTTATTCTTTTATATTTATGCCGCTCAAAGTTTTCATATCACATCAAAAACATCACTATTTTGATTGTTAAAAGGTGAAATATACATTTTCATGCATATGTAAGGCGGCGTATATGTAAAAAATGAAATATAGGCGTTGGATAGGAAAACACACATGAATTAACTGGTTTGCATGTAAATCTTCCTAGAGTTTATCATATAGCAAGTCCACAGGATCATGCATGGCTATTACATAATAGGGGCATTTACATACATACCACCCAATTTTAATGTATTTGCATATGTAACACAAACTTTACTTTTATATTTATACCACCCATATCCCATCAAAAATACCGTTATTTCAACTTCTAAAATGTGAAATACACCTTTTTTTTATGTATAGACAATGGGACATATATTTAAAAATTGAAGTTTTAACTGTTAGATATATGACTACATACGAATTAACTGGTATATCTGTAAATCTTCATGAATAAAAATAAAAGTTTAAGTATTAGTCTACCTGCATCTCTCTCTATAAGGAATGAAATGAGACCAGCAAGGAACTTTTCTAGAAGCCTGCCATATGTTATCCCAAACAGTTCTGGTGTATGCTGTGGCGTTAAGCGACGATAATGTCCACAAATTTTCAAAATAGTGCTCCAATCTTTTGGCAATGCTGGGACAGCCTACAATGTAGACACCAACCTCTTTAACCTGAAACCAAAATCATAAAGAAAAAATTTACAGAGATACCACATTTTTCTTATGCATTTACATATATAACACCAAATGTTTGATATTTATATTTATAAAACTTGGTATCGAAAAAGGATTTGTGTAAACACTAGAGCTACCGGCACAAATTTAAAAGAAAATGAACGACCAAAAATAAAAAAACCTCCCCCAACGGTAAATGGTCGGCCGACAAGTTACCGCCAAGCAGATGAAGCTGTTTATCTGAACTCAGAACAGGTCAAAGCTCTGGAGAAGGTCCCTCGCCCGATAGCGATAATATTTGCCAAGGGCGAGACACAATCCATCAAAGCAGCAATTCTCGTTGGATACCTCACACAAACAACGACAATATCCGTCTAAGACCTTGCTAATAAGGGTATTCGACTGGGGCGACAAACCGACCAGATGAACGAGACGTGGGCCCGTAAGACTTGAGTCAAAGCGATAAGTCAATCACGGTTCACCCGGCAAAATAAATCGACTTATCAGTCGACCGACCGATCGAAGCACAAACATAAACCCCTTAATCACAATTGGACGACTGGCCTGCCTTTGTCGCAGCGGAAGAGATCGTCATTCGACCGAACGCCTCGATTGAACAAACACAAGACACGGTTGCCACTCAATTGATAGCCTCAATCAGTCGCATTCTAGAGAATCATTCAACCAATTGTTGTCATATCAAAATTTGAATTATAATACAGATATGAAAGGAAATCCATACAATTAATTAGACCATTAATTACATTAAGAACCGTTTTCACATATATTCCCTTCTTTCTATAATTGTACAAAATACATTCTTATAAATAAGAGAAAAAAAACGATCAAATAGTGGCGGGCCATTCGGACTCCCTCGATTTTCTCTAGTGTAACTCTTGGTTCGCTTTATTCTCTCCTTCACTCCACTCTAACTCTCAAGATGTGTTCACAAAAGACAATCCGAAATCCAACAATTAGAGTAAATGCATGTAAAGTTTCCGAATAGCATGCAAAAATTTTGACTAAAATCAACCTAACTGTTATCTACAATAAATCTCACTAGAGTATTAAACAATCATTCCCATGACTGATCCAACTTTCCAGTGTGAATTAAGTAAGAAAATAATAATAAGGAACATTTACAAACACACAATTTAATTCCTATATATTTACATATCTAACACTGCAACTTCAATCATGACATGCTTGCCACCGCACCTATGCATGAAAAGCTATATTTCACATTTTGAAAATTAAAACGGTGGTACGAAAGATTTGAGTGGTATAGATGTAAAAAATCAAAGATTAGGTGTAAGGACTATAAATGCAAAGGAATTGGATGGTTTGCATGTAACTTCCCCAATAATAAACAATAAACTGAGATAAAAGAACAAGTTCTGCATATGCGAGAAAATACTTGAGTCAGAGATTTCCAGTCATTGTTAGCTGATCCAATATAAATGTCTTTAGAATCAGAAATCCAAACTTTTGCATGCACAATTCCAGAACCCCACCAATCACTGAGAAGTAAGGTCACATTCTGCACATTTGGTTTTCCTGCAGCAAGATTAGATGGCTCCTCACTGTAATCCGGATAAACTCCAGAATGCTGCAGAAACCTAGAACAGCATCCAATCTGGTTAAATAATGCAAAATTTCAATAACCCTAATTGGCTTAGATCTTCCTTATAACAAACAGCCTACAACACACAGCAATACAATCAAACAGCTGGAAGGCAGTCGAATGAATCAGAAATCAAGANTTTTAAGAAAGGAAGTGTGTATTAACGTATAAATATATAAAATTAAAGAGAGGTTTTTATATAACAATTATTCAAATAAATAAAAATTTACATATATACCCCACAATTTATGGATTTACATAAGTATCACTCAACTTTTATGGATTTACATCTTTAACACTTAGGGTTGTTTGAAGCAGTTGTAGCTTATTGAATAATCCGCTGACAACNATAAAAATTTACATATATACCCCACAATTTATGGATTTACATAAGTATCACTCAACTTTTATGGATTTACATTTTTTAACACTTGGGGTCTGTTTGGAGCAGTTTTAGCTTATTGAATAATTTGCTAATAAGTTAGGTGCGTGGCTATTACAAATTTTTATTTTTTTTTTGTGGAAAAGTCAGACCGTTGTCAATAAGCTCCCACCGTACCTAGATAAGTGCGGTGTGAAAATGTTATTTTCTGTATTTTGAAAATGCATAAGTTGTCAAAACATAGTTTATCCAAACAGGGCAGGTGCGTTTTCAAAACGTCTCCCCACCAAATAAGCTGCNAGTTAGGTGCGTGGCTATTACAAATTTTTATTTTTTTTTTGTGGAAAAGTCAGACCGTTGTCAATAAGCTCCAGCTGTACCTAGATAGGTGCGGTGTGAAAATGTTATTTTCTGCGTTTTGAAAATGCATAAGCTGCCAAAACGCAGTTTATCCAAACAGGACAGGTGCATTTTGAAAACATCACCCCACCAAATAAGCTGCCCAAACGGGTTATTAAACTTCAATTTTTACATAAATTCCTCCTTCCTGAGGTATGAAATGGCATATTTCAATTTTTTTTAACTTTTTTTAAGTTAAAAAATTGATATTTTTGAAGTGATAGGAAAGAATCGAGTGATATAAATGTAAAACTTAAAAAGTTCAGGAACGTATAAATGCATAAAAGTTGGCATGTATGCCAATTCACAATATATGTTGTAAATTAAAAATTAAAAATGTGTAAATTATATATTTTAATTAGATTAAAAAAATTAATTAGTACTTTATATTCTATCCTTTTTTTGGTATATGATGTGAATGGAAGGTGAACGACGGGGGCAAAAAATAGCCGGGAAGGCANAAAAAAATTAATTAGTACTTTATATTCTATCCTTTTTTTGGTATATGATGTGAATGGAAGGTGAAGGCATGTCATCATCAACTTTCCTTGTGAATTGGATTTGCAATAACGTAGGGATGCCTTCTTCAATTATTTAAAGTAATCAAATTAATTTAAATAAAATTTTTGGATTCCAATAAGTAGATTAATAAATTTGAATATTANTGTCATCATCAACTTTCCTTGTGAATTGGATTTGCAATAACGTAGGGATGCCTTCTTCAATTATTTAAAGTACTCAAATTAATTTAAATAAAATTTTTGGATTCCAATATGTAGATTAATAAATTTGAATATTGACTTTCATGAATTTGTTCCATGCCCCTATTGCTCGTGAGTTCGTATAATCCGGCAAGATCATGGATATATTGCTAGAGTTAGTGTTTCTCACTCTATATTTTCTCATGAAATGGGGGAGAGGGGGAAATAGTCCGTTTCTCTAGAGAGAGAGTGACTAAAAGCTCTTTTTCCATGTCACGGAGGAAGAAAACTTATGTGCCCCTCTGAGTTCTATTTTATATATGAGATAAATAATCGTGATATGGATGTCAGTCGGCCTCATAATAAGGATTGATGTATGTACTCTAAAATGAAGACCTTTTTCTTAGAGTGGTTGGTTTGCCCCGGGCTTGTTTGACCACCTCGACATATGAGCTTAGCTCGACCACTTCGGTAGGTGTGCTTAACTCAAGAATGACTTGATCTTCGGATATGAGCCTTCAAAACCTGTAAGGCCTGTTGACCCTTTTTGTTGCGGCCCTGAAAAAGTCATGTTAATATATAATCGTATTTCAGTGTGTGTATTCATTTTATCAGGAAATATCTAAAATTTTATGTGATAAAAAAACCTATAAAATATAATGAACTAAAATAAATGTATGGGATCAGAATTTTGTCATAATCTACATGTTATTCACAAGGAGATGACTAGTAAAGAAAAAAATTAAAAATTTGCTCCAAACAAAAATGGTTGAAATTTGGGGATATTCGTGCAAATTTTTTTTTCAAATTAGACAGGATAATTTCAACAATGTAGAGCTTAATTTTATAAGCTTTAGGTATATTTGTGAAAAAAATTTAAATTTACTTTACACATTTATATTTGACTTTAACTTTTTAGTTATTATAACTTTTAGTGATGAGAATTAACATTTTACAAATTGATATTTTAGAGTGTGACCTAATAATAAAATTGTAATACATATTCTTCTTCAAATATGGACAACATACATAATATCCACAACTACTTTCAAAATATGAGGGACGAAAGGTGGTAAATTGGGCATAATGTCATAATAATTATAAATAGTATAAGAAGATAAATTTAAAAATATTGGAATAGCTTAACAATGATTATTACATAGTAGAGTTTATTAAGGGTTGTGTATGCAAATCAATTAGAAAGCACTCATTATATGCAAAGCATATTAATACATTCATAAAGCACTCATTAGTCATTCATCTTTTACTTTTTTAACAATTATATGTGTAATGTATGTTTTACAAAACATACACCATGATTTTACATTAAATATGATTTATCAAAACTAGTAAATTCGAATTTATGAAATCCTCTGCGGCTGAGACGAAGTTCACGAGCGGACGACAGAGTGAATCTTTTAAATCCGCCCCGTAATCGTATTTAGTAGATCCAAATTTATGTCTTTAAAAAAAAAGTGAAGAGGAGAAAAAGTAGATAGAACACGAGAAAATTTAATTTAATAAAGCAATGGATTTTATTTTTATTTTTTTAGTGTTTAATAGGATTAGCTTAACTCCATATCTAAATCATGTTAAACCTATGCTTTCAAACACACCAAATCCTAAAGATCAATCCACATATATAAGTATAAACATTTAGTATTGAATATGTAAATAAATAAAAAATTGTGTGCTCCTATGTAAATTTCCTTAAATTTTCTATTAGGGACATCTCCGTACAAGAAATTGAATCCCTAAAATCCCGACCTCCCACTTCTTGTCTATCTCGCACACTGAGAGTCTGAAAGAGAGGAGATGGCTAAAGCCATTAATACAGCTCCTTTCCTTCTCCCCTTCCTCATCCTCCTCCTCGCCGCCGGCTCCGACCTCGTCAGCGCCACCGATCACATTGTCGGCGGCCACCTCGGCTGGAATCCCAACATCAACTACACCCTCTGGTCGAACAACCAAACATTCTTCGTCAACGATCTCATCTGTAAGCTCTCTCCTCTTTCCTACGCCCAAACCTCAAACACAAAAAACTCTAACCCTAATGAAGAATTTGCAGCTTTCAGATACCAGAAGAACATGTACAACGTGTTCGAGGTGAACAGGACGGGTTACGACAACTGCACCATGGATGGGGTCTCCGGAAATTGGAGCTCCGGTAAGGATTTCATCGCTCTACCTAGACCTGGAGATTATTACTTCATCTGCGGCAATGGGCTTTGCTTCTCCGGCATGAAGGTCGCAATCAAGGTCCTCCCCCTTCCTTATCCGCCCCTCTCTCCCTCCCATTCACCTTCCGGCCGCTCTCCATCCGCCGCCGGTCGATCTAGCCGTACGCCGTTCATCGGAATCTTTGCTATTGCTCTATGGATCGTCCTCTGGATCTGAGCAATCTCTCTCTCTCTAGTGTCTTTAACTTAATTAATCCATTTTTTTGGGGAAGAAGACATGATTTGCTGTGTGCGTGGTTGACTCTTTTTTATGTCATTTGGATCTGCGGTTATTATTAATTTGATGCCAACCTGTTTCGAGGCATTTTCATAAATACCATTCATTTTTATATATTTATATATCGAATATCTATATTTTATTTTTTATATTTTTAACATTCATTTTTATCCATACCACTTCTAAAATACAGTGTTATTAGTTTTTATTAAGTGTTAAGTGTTAGATGTATAAATATATAAGATTTGTGCAGTATTTATGTAAATTTTCCTGGTTATTTTATTTTTTCTATTTAAGAAAATTCACATAAGTTGTTGGATAAATGACAATTTTGATCATGTTTGATAAAATTATTTGTAACAGAACTGTATGTAATCATTTAATTTTTTTATAAACTATTAACTTATTGGCTAACAAATTTTGATTAATCCATTATTAATTACATAAAAGAAGAATTTCTTAAAAATTTATTAAATAACTTAAAATTTTGATATATTTTTATTCATTAATCAAATATTAAGTAATTATATACAAATTTATCTATTATAATTAAATTGATGATATATAAATTAATTATAGATTCTTAACGAAATAATTTATAAAATTAAATCCGCAAACCTATCTCCATCTTCGGGGCTGAGAGCTTAAAACATCCCGCCCTTCTCCTGTTTCGCCAAAACTTCCCATCTCTGCCCAAAACCAGCGCTTATGTCACTCTCCCTCCCTGTTTCGCTCAAAACCATCGCCTTGGTGAACGAACCTTTGCAATACAGCTCCATTATAGCTAGCTGGCAAGGCAACGACGAGGTCGTTGTTTACAGTTACTACCGAAACTATCGTCTCTCTCATTCTTCTGATCTCCTACCAAAAGCCATAAACCATCGAGGAAGGTAAATCTGTTTGCGTCATTCTTCCTCTTTGCTTGGTGAGAGGGCCACCCGTGCCCAGAAACCATTGCCTTCGTGAGACGAAGGAACCAGAACTCTAAACCTTAGCGAGCATTATATCAGCGAGGGCAAGAGGGCACCGGAGGAATTTTTCATGCTAACGCGGGAAACAGATGCAGAACGCTACTCCTTCCCCGCTTCGCTTTCTATTAACGAAGTCTTGTAGTTCGTCTAAGCGGCACGAATAATCTGCGCCGAAAGTATTTTTCAAACATGTCTACGCTGTTTTCATACCTCCATCGCACCCCAATAAGCTGCCTTAAACATGCCCTTAAGCTGTGGCATTAAAAAAAAATTTGATAAAATCTCACCTTTTTTAGAAGACTGACAAATTATAATTTTACTAAATTAGAAAAATTAAGATGCAACACCATTGTCCCAAACACACCCTTATTATTTTGTTATTATTATTATAAGTTTTTTATTTTCATCTGTATTTTTTTTTTAATTTATTAAACACATTATTTAACATAACTATTTAGGATAACAACACATCATTTTTTGAACTAATTTGATTAATTTGACCAATGATTTAAACTAATTTCAACTTATAGAGTTAATAAAATTGCATGCAAATATTCCTTTTAAAAAGAGGGGAAATTTACTTGCCACATAACTCTTAAATATTTACTCCAATATGGATTTAAATGTTGGGATCAAAATAAACTTCAATTTGATCCATCTCATTTTGATTTTGAGCCGAATTGAGCTGAAACTAATCCTAACTACTTAAGTTGAGCCAACTTGTTTTGATTTCGAGCTATATTGGACTCCATTCAATTTCGAGCTAGATTGAGTCATGAGCTGGTTTTGAGCCGCACGGAATCCATTCGAGCTGACCCAAATTCAGCTCAAAATTGCATCGTTAACAATGTTTAATCTCTGAACATTTCTCTTCTATTTGTTATCTTTAATCATGTAAAAAAAAAAATTTGGATGATTTACATGCATTCCCCTTGATGCCCATATGTTTACATATCTAACACTTAAGTTTTGATTTTTCCGTATATGCTACCTTACCTACCTGCATATAAGAACTGAGAAGGTGTATTTCTCCTTCCGAAAGTTAAAATAATTGTATTTTTAATGTGTATGAAAATGTTAGGCATAAATATAGAAAGTTAAAGTGACAGGCATTGTGTTAGGTATGACTCATATATCATGTAAGGGATAGTTACTACAACGAAGCGGAGCTGAGCGGAGCGGTGTCCAGTCGGGGGAGTTTTGTTATGTGGGTTGGGGGTGCGGGGGCAACGCCCAGAGGTACGGTACATGAGTAATTTGAGAATTACATATTATATTTCAGGATTTTCTCTAGGGTTATATATACGTCTGTTTGTAACCTTGGGGTATTCTATCATGTATCTTGTAACCCTTTTTTTTAGAGTTGAAAGAAAGTCGTCACTCTGCACCCCATAACGTAGGCATCTTTGTCGAATCTCGTTAAATCTTTGTATTCTTCTGGAATTGTGTCCCCCTAATTTCTCAACACAATGTATATATAAAATGAAGCCATGCATAAGGCTTGCAAACAAGTAAGATCTCAAATTTCATATAGAATGCTCATATCACCAAATCAGGCTATGCCTACTCGCCGAAATGGTCAAAGCTAAGCTTACATATTGAAATGATTGAGCTAAACTCATACGGTGAATGTGGTCGGATTTGTCTGGGACAAATGAGCCACTGGGCTAGACCATCATTTCATCAAGATAAATAATGTGTTCATCCATATTTGTGACGCTACCTGACACACGTCCTCATTATCAAGACATCACAGGCAGACATCTCACCAGATGTAATTATAATTTTTTTTTTCTCTCGTATATAAAAAAAAATATTTTAATATATAT
>JXCR01084699.1:23922-73417 GCA_002079205.1 Phalaenopsis hybrid cultivar | reverse complement strand
AGTTCCTATTCCTTGATTTCGATTAAATATTCACTTGTTATATTCCCAGTAGAAACAACTAGCACTCAATTTCACACTTCTTTCTAGGTCTGTTGACTTAAGAGTCTGTGTTGGTTTTTTTTGATCTCGTCGGTCAATGCCAAAACATGCGGTGTGACTTCCCATCACACCACACCTATTCGGGGTCCATTTGTTGACCTCACTTTTTGTTGAGGTTTACTTTTTCCTCTTTTGTAGCCTAGGGTCTAGCCATAGGACTTTCCTATTGACCATTCCAAAAAAACTAGAAAAGGAATGATCACCATTAGAAGTCCTAAACACTTCCTTCCTTAACTTAAAGTTCCACATAATTGTCCTAAACTCTAGCACTTACTAGGCGGGGTCAGTATTGAGGATCGCAATGAGAAACCCCATAGGATTGCTTGCTCTTATGGATAACCCTAGGTGTTGGTTTGGAGTTAGTTCACTCACTTGTACCCACTTTGGCTTGCAACCTTAAACCCAGAATTGTTGACTTTGATCCCTTGCTCTTTTGGGAGACTCATGTAGATGGTCCCCTAGACCTACTGGCCCTAGGCTAGGGTCTAGCTAATAAAAGTACATATAAGACCCAAATGGGGACTTCATTAGTCTATAGCTTATATAAAGTGGTTGGCACCCCAATTCTACCAAAAAAATCCAACTTGATCTTTTGCCCCTAAATCCACCCAAATTACCTAAATGCCCCTAAAACCTTAAATTTAGTTAAATTTGCCCAAATTACCAAAATACCATCAAATTACCAAAATACCATTAAATTCAATCCATTTCAAAATACCCAAACTGCCCCAAACCACCTAAATTTGCCAAATTACCAAAATACCATCAAATTTGCCAAAATTACAAAAATACCCATGACACCCCAAACTTTCCCAAAACATCCAAAATCACTTCAAATGACTCCATAACCAATTTTGACCTTCAATTGAACACAATTTGACAAATTGACCATTTTGACCAAAACCTCCAAAATACGTTTCAAGGCCCAGTTTGCACAAATTCACCTAAAATGTCCATCAATTTATCACCAAACCTCCCAAATTTCAATTCTAGTCTCAAATTCATCTTTCATATGATTAATCCAAATCAAATCCAAGCCTAATTGACCCATGCTTTGAGCTTAATTTTGATCCAAATCAAAACCCCCAAGTTTGGCCCTATGAGCTAATCTCACTTAATTGAACCCCATAGCCTACTCAATTGCCCAAATTTGAATCATAAATCCTTCCTAACAATCCCAAATATCAAATTTGACCTTTAATTGGCCTTGTTGTAGCCTCAATTTCATTTAATTTTAACCCAAGGATAAAACCCCCAAATTTGCTGTCTCCAAATGTCATCTAATTGAATACCCAAACCCCAAAATTGACACCCAATTGATGTTGAGAATTCTTCATGACATTCCTATAGACCATTTTAAGCCAGAAATTTGGATCTAACCCAATCTTAATCCAACCTAGACCCAAGTCTCACCCAACAACCCCAAATTGACAAAATACCCAAAAACCTCCAAATTGAATCTCTAAATCAATCCAAAATCACTCCAAATCATTTCAAAACTCCTCATGAAAATCATCTACATAATATTGCCCAATCAATTGAGCTCAATGTCATGTCTAGCCTAACCCGAACCTAACTTCTAGCCATTTTGACTCAAATTTAACACCTTCACCAAAATTGACTTAGCCATGCCTAAGCCACTAAATTGATGACACCACAGCCACCAAGTACAGTTTATGGACCTGAATAGACTCACCTAAACCATCCAAGGTAATCTATGGACCGAGGGTCCTTGATTTAAGGGATTTCACCCCATATTTGGCCTAAACTTTAAATATCTTTGTCATCTTTGCTTATCGTTGGGAGTTAATCATAATTAGCCACCCCCAACCTCCCTGACTCAGAGGTGACCAGACTCTACCTAGCCACCACCTTAGGCACCGGAAATAGCTAGCTCAAAGGTGCCCCAATTGGTCAAAACCTAAAATTAAACCCCCTAACTTGGCTCACTCTATTTAGATGCTTGGGCCTTTCTCCCCTTCACCTCAGCATGCTTTAGCACCCAACTCCCAGTCTTGAGCTCCACTTAGCAGCCATAGCTTTTGATTGAATCCTCCATGGCCAAGGAAGAGAGAGGTTGAAACATTGGAGAAACTCCGCCAAAATCTCACCAGAGCCTCTCCAAACCATCCCAAGTGTAATCCCCTTGCTCTTAGCCACTCATAGCCACCCATTAGAGCCAATTTATTAACTAAAAGTTTCCATAAAACTAGGAAAGATCTCTCCACTCTTCCATAGTGAACCAAACTTAAATTAATTATGCGCACACCAGCCCCACAGAGAAAGAAATTGATTCCCCATTAAAGCCCCCTCTTAAATGGCCTCCAAGATAGCTCTAAATCAACATCTGAAATCTAGTTTGATAAAAAACATGCCTAGATAATCCACTAGGGTATAAAACTTCATATAGAGGTTTGTTGAGCCCAATCAAAGCTACCACAACCATTTTATTGAGGCCTCCCCTCTCAGACAAAGTTATTGAACCACAACCCTAATCCGAGCCTTTTCTGATTCATTATATGTATTTACTATATTTCATTCTACATATACCATATAAATAGGCTCGTTTAAAGTAGACAAAGGTTTAGAAACACACCCCATGCAATTTGGTTGAGTCTAGACAAAGATCTTAAGGTTTTAGTGTGAACGTCCTATGGGTTGGGTCACTTTGGGACGATAACGAAGACTCATCCGTTCGCACGTTGATTTCATCAACAAAGGAGATCAGGCCAGACAGACTCTTGGTGCGTGAATTACAGGCCATGTGGCAGCTGAGGTGGGTGGCAGCGATGAATGGGAGCGTGCCGCGTCTGTACTTCAAGCCACCGTAGTTTGAGTTGGAGCCGCGTGGATAATTAGAAAAATATGGATTTTTTGAATTATTTTAAATGCCTAAACTTCAAAATCTCATATCTTTCTCTAGGAAAATTATAATAATAAAAGAAAAATACCCGCTTGCTCAGTGAACAGAGGAGAATAATGTGGACTAAAAATAAAAATTATTTTCTTATTCCCTAATTTTTAATGAATTAAATACCCTCTAGAGTATTTTAATTCAATATGATCAAACATTGTTCACCATGGCTTGAAATTTTTAAGCTTATTCCTCATCACACAAGAGATGTTATCTAATTTTTCCAAGGTCAGAGGGCATCTTTATGCTTCTAGTCCTAATTTTTAATGTAGGGTGGCCATTTTGGCTTATTGTAATTATATAAATCAAAATATCATTTGAAAAATTTTGGGAATAATTTTTATAAATTTCCTGTGGTCAGAGAAGTCTAAGAAAAATATCATGATGTCCTGAATGATCTTCTAAATTTCTATATTTAATTAATTGTAAATATCTTGTGTTAATTTATGTAAATTATATATTTATCAAGAATTGAGAAAATCAGTCCCACATTATTCACAAAAATCAGGTTTATCCATTATAAAAATTTGAAAATTATTTGATTTGGTTTGAGTATTAAAGTTGATTTTCTAAGAAACCTTGTATCCCTGAAAAAAATTAATTATATTAAATTAAATACAATTGGGAAAATTATGAAAGTGATTTTCTTAGTTCATTGTGATCAGAGGCACTTGGGAAAAATAAAAATCATTTTTTAAAAATACTTAATGTTTTAGTTTTATTTTAAATTTTAAATAATTAAAAAATAATTTAAAATCTCAAAAACATTAAAATATTTCAAAATGTGTCTAATTGCTCTCTGATCACTAGGGACTCTTTAAAATATTTTTCCTAATTTTCCCAAGTTAAAAATAATTTTTAAAGGCATAAAAGTGGATTTTCCTTTTTTTCTCATAAAAACAATTATAATAAATTAATTCAAAAAATCATGAAATTTTGCCTAAGTATTTCTCTGACATAAGGAAACCTCTAATAATTTTCCTATAAATAAAAAACTTTAGTTTGGAAAGTTAAATGAATCAATTTCTAAAAATCATATTTCCTGAGTTTAAATAAAGAATTAAATTAATCTAAATTTTGAGAACTCCACATATTCTCCAATAATATTATAATTACCTGGGTTATGTTTAATGAGCTATGAGGTGAAGTGCTCCAAGGGCAAAGTGGTAATTTTAGACTTTGGTGCCTTAATCAAAATTTAGGATTAACGAAGGGAAAATGGGTAATTTTTATCTTAATAAACATGCTTGGATGATTGAAATATAATGAGATTAAGAGATAGAAACTCACTCACCACCCTTGCACAACATCAACAAAATCATAATTCTCCTAACCTTCATGACTTGAAAGTCAATTAGGGTCAAATGATTCTTAAGTGATGGGCTTAAACTAGAAAGATGATAGTTTACTTTTCTTAAGCCCAAAGTTGACGATGATTTGACTATTTGTTAAGTATTCACATCACTTAAATCAAAATCTTGATAATCACCATTCCACCTATCATGAGTGTTAAAGACTTAGTAGTGACATAGGCTCGATATTTACACTCAATTGATCAGATTTAAGAGATAATATAGTTGGTGATTAACATCTTTAAACACTACAAGCCTGACCTTAATTGTCGGGACCACAATCTTAAATGACCTAAACTTACCTTTGGGGCAGCCACTCACATAACTGTTAAATGAAACATCAATTGATTAGTTGGGTATCCTATTCTCGGGATAATTAAATTGTGAAGCTTCATTGAGTAACGAGATAGTCACACTACAGCCTCGAATGATTAATGAAATAATATGATAAGTCCAGAATGAACTTAGAATCTCTCAAGTGATGTTCAAAGTGATCTAGGGTCATGCATCGAGCACTTTGAAATCTATTGGACATTCTGAAGGGCAAATTGGACTTATCATATTTTACTTCTAAAACCATCCACTAGGATCTTCTGAGATTCAATAAAGTTATAACTTCGGTTTTGGTAGCTAAACCTTCATCTACTCCTGCAATTTAAATTTCTTGCAAAATTATATACATGTCTTGCAAGTACTGACCTTTCACGTGGTGGAATGAGAAGAATCTACAGTTATGCTTTTAAATTATTTCATTTACCTTTTTGTATTTCTTGCCTCGAGCTTGCTTTTTAATTAACGATGTCACCCTACATGAAAACCAAAACTTCTAAGATAGCCACAAAATCAAAATCAAAACTAAAACTAAAATCAAACAAGATAAAGTTCACCGCCACAACATTTAAAATATAAGACAACTCAAAATTTAATCACAAAAATCACAAAACAATAATTGCAACTAAATTAAGACGTCTCTATCAGATGATCGGGAATCCCTTGGAGGAGGTAACCTACGATTTCTAATGAGACTTCCCACGACCTAAATAAAAATATAGAACTCATTAAGTTGAGTTCAATAAATTCATTTGGACTAAGCGAAACTGAAAGAAAACAGTTATGCCGAAACGAGGGAACCATATGATCCTAACCGGTGTTGCTCTAATCAACTTCAATATGTACCATAATATTTAAAGAAATATAACCATAGGAAAATTTGATTTTACATCATAACCTGACACATTAGAAAACTTAAACTCATCATGGCGAGGAGCTTGGAGCTAGCATTATGGGCAGCATGACCATCTTCATCAGCAAAAGGATCTACAACAACATATCACTCATTAGAATTAAATAACAAGTAATATGATTTTGAGGTTGTTCACTTATACAACATAAATCCTCAAATTATCTTTAAGACTTTGTATAGCTCTGTTGTACAATCTAAGCCCAATGTGTCTTAGGATTCTGAGGTTGTTGTCTGTCTCGACCTAAATCCTCACATCTTCCAGGCTATTTGTGTGATTGTTTCACATAAGTGTAAGCCCTAAACAAAAAAAATTTATAGAATGAAACAATTAAATATTTCTCTCTAAAATTGAAACCAAACATTAGGATAGCTTGGGAAGTCACTGACGTTCTTCTCAGGATCTGTGACATCCCCTAGTTCTTCCTTCTTTGGACTCTACAACAAAATGTTCCACGTTTGAGCCATTCTCTTTTTCACAAATCTTTGTTCGATCTCGTTGAAACATCCAATCCTTTTGACCTCTTTGAAGATAATATTTCTTAATTTTTATCGAGATTTTTCTAAGGTAACTTCGGTTATCTAAGATGTAATTAACTATAAGGGCTTGCCCTTATAAGAAAATTTTTACGAACCTAGCTTAATATAAATCCTATTTATTTCTTCATATTAAATAAGGGAACTTGTCAGAAAATAAAATGGTTTTCGTAGACCAAATGAGTGTCATATATTTCTTAGTTTATTTGATCGAGTCTCACCTCAAGACTTGTGTTTATCTTTCGAGATAGATATAGGGTTTGAGGTATAGTGCTCTTTCATTTAAACTATGAAAGATATGGGATCAGTTTGATTTTATATTTTTCTAAACTTATATATATAAGTAAATTAAATGCCCTTCCGAAGTGGGCGATGGGATTTCAATTTCGGCTCCCGATAGCTTACAACGGGCAACTCCTCAACATTTTAGTGCGGACATGGCTCTTCCCAAGTGACTATTTGTTTTCCTTTGTCCATTAGAGTCATCCTAAGCGATAATACGTTCCCCCTCTTTATATTATTTTTTTTAATCTCTTCTTCTTTTTACTTTGTAGTGAACTCTTTTAGTGTTGCTTTTGAATTTCATAAGTCTAATTTGATTGCTATCATTCTTCCTTAGCATTCAAGGACTCGCTCCTCATTTCTAAAACTGTCGTAACCAGTGTTGTTGACATCTTTTTCATTTCTATTAGTATGCACGTCATACCTAAGTATGATTTGTGAATCATTTTAGAAGTCAGAATATCAGGGTCAGTTATGTTATCACTAGAGATAGTAAAAAAGTAGCTGAAATCGTATTAATCATATTCAAAAGACTCTGAAGAGGCAAAAAGAAAGTCATACACAGTCAGCGGTTCGAGGAATTTCTTCCATGAATCTGAAACAACCAATCTAACGAAGGAAACCCCTATCCCACCCCTCATGTTATCGATCTTCATCTAGTGCATAATCTTGTTCTTCTTTTTCTCCGGCTGTGGTGAGTTCTCCGGTGTGATCTCCATCTTTTTCCTAGCAGGCTGCAAACTTTGAACAATGGCTTATGCTGATGCAGTCTGAATCTTGTCAATATCCTCTTGAACGATTGAATCCAGATTGTGTTCGAAACCATTTCATTTAAAACTGAACCTACCAGAATGATTGGATCGACAAAAATCATATTCATAGAATTTGTTTCAGGTTCTTTTAAATACTCTTTCGGGATAGTTATGTTTCCTTGTTTAAGATTTCTCTCGAGTCAAGGAGTTTGTGGTTTCCTCAAGGAGTTTGTGGTACGAACACAGTTGGGATGATCCTTCTTATCAGACTCTTCTGGTTTTCTCAATCTGGTAATCTGAACTTGGGCTTCTTCATTAAATTTTTGAACATCTTTCGCACATCTTAATCCTTGAATAAATATGTTGTCTTCATCAGGTCTGTAAATGACAAACCCTACCTAACATTTATCTAGAGTGATCCCCTCTGAAATGAATGCTAGCCAGACTGGTTGTGTTGCTAAGTGTGTTGCTGCTAATGAGACTGAACATACTGAGAACAAGCCCAACAAGACTGCTCAGCCTGAATCCTCATTGGCTTCTTGCCCTTAATAATTGTTTCCAGCATCTCAGATTTCTTCTCAAATGTCATGGCTGGCCTGAACATCAAAGCCTTTTTCCAAAGTTTTCATATGCTTCACCTCCTCCTGCAAGCTGTTGGACTTTGTTGAGTAGTTTCTCAAACAATTTAATGGTAAGTTTTATTAGCATGAAGACTATTGGAGTATGAATGCTTTTGAGCAAATATTTAATCCCAAGCTATTCCTATGTCTGAGGTTCACATTTCATGGTTAAGTTCCTCCATCTCAAAATATAATCAACCAAGGCTCGTTGGGCTTCTGTCTTTCCACTATGAGATCACATATAATAACATGGTGATGTGTTCTAGCAAACCAATTCACAAACAAATGCTCCAACTCAGCAAATGTCTTGATTGATCGATCGGGCTGCTCGACGTACTAAATCAAATGCAACTGTTAATAAACTGCTGATAAACTCACGGAACAAAAGTGATTCATTACCTTTTGAATTGCAACAATTGGTCCAAAAATGTGCTTTATGCTGGCGGGTATTTCTGGTTCCATTGAACGTCTTAATATTTGGTGACACAAAGCCCTTAGGTATGGTATGACATTGATATCCCCTGGGTAAGTTCTACCCTTTAAAATTGATGCCCCTTGTTTAGATTGGGCTAAGGCTTCCCGTACTTGCTGCTCAATTAGTTGCTTATTATCCTTCTCCAACACCAAAATCTAAATAGAATTTTTCCTCTATGGCTCATATCAATTGGCAAAAGAAAATTATTTTCTGTCATTTGGTATATATATAGTATAGGGCTGGTTGACTACTGGAGATGCCATTTACTGCAACTGGGACTGCCCAAGCATTGTAGCCATGGTGGCCATTGTGGCGACCATTTCATCCATCCTTTTATCCATTCATTTGATTTGTATGTCTCGCAACTGAATGGCCCTTTCTTGGTCATCTGAGGCGTTCTTCTCACCAGAAAGTGGAGCACTGAGCGTAGATGCAGCAGCTCCAGTCTCAACGACATTAATCTTCATGAACTCCTCATTGAGATAGACCATGAAATCAAAATCTTCATCATCATCATCAACCACTCCTCACTCTTTAGCCAGCCTTAAAATCTCGATTTTGAGCTTTTCTGCCTAATCATTGATTATTTTTTCCTGAATCAATCTGAGATCATGGGTCTTTCTTTAACATCATCTTGCTTGGAAACAAAATCTGTAGCAACGGTGGTAATAACCTCTAATAAATGGTACCCATGCTTCATTCCCCGAGACTGCCCCACGGGCTCATCAAAATATACTACTGTGGCACCCTTGGGTACCCACACTTTCTTCATTGATGTCGATGCTTTAAAATGGAGTGTCTCGGTAGAGGCATCAGTGTGTCTAGGTAGTATGCTCTCCACTGTGTGGACCAAGTACAACAATAACAACTCTCTTCTCGTTATCCTTCTTTGGAAAATCTTAATGAATGACAGTAGGTGGTATCCTTGAACCCAGATGTGACTTAACCGTTTGAAGTCCTGCGGACTATGGAATAATGTGGTAGAATCTGTGACATTGGCAGCAGTACTGGCTTGGTTCCCAAGATAAAATCTACTCAGGACACGGGCTTGGGGTATTTCTACATACTTCTATAGTTGACGAACTGACCTGAATTTCTACAAAATTTTGTTCTTCATCAAGGATGAAACTGTGCAACCCACTCACTTAAGTACCTCGGCAGTGGAACATCCTTCCTTGGTAGCCAATCTTTAAAATACAGTACGAACTTGAGTAAGAGGGTGGGCTTCTCCCTCTCCATATCATGATCCTGTGTTGACAACAGAGTAGCGGTAATCCCATGGAGGCTCTCATCTCTAGTGGTATCTGACAAGGGATGAAATCTACTCCCTTGAAGGAGAGGAGAGGTATCAATCACTCCAAGTTCCTTCTACTGAGAAATCTCATCAATAGTTATTAACTATGTAACCTTAGCTCTCGTGATTCTGTGGATCTTGAGGTTGTGATTTCTTTTCTGTGACTTTATCAGTTGCTTAACTTTTGAACTAGAACCAATCTCACATACTGACGGTATATTGGCTAATACATTGACTGAATCTTGTTCAATAAACACTTTTTTACCTTTATCGGATGATGCGGTAGGCACAGTAAGGTGAATCTGGTGGCAGTAGGTGTAATGACTCTCCTTGAGATGAGAGTAGCAAATCAGGTAGGCACGGAGCAGCAAACTTAATTGTTACATGAGTGGCAGCAAGCTTCACATTCTTGTAAAAAGGGAAGTCCTGGCGGTAGTTCAAATCAAATTCAGTGGATGGCTCCTGGACTTCCAAGTTGGTAAATTTCATGATGACAAATGGGGCCTTACCAATCACCACCTCAAACTCATCCAACTCAGATCAAAATGTGATCATTGGAGCAATGTAGGTTGCAAAAGAAAGTGAGAGTATGGATCGCCGTCGTAGTAGCTTTAAAAATAAAGTTCTGAGGTTTAGTATTGGCTAATAACTCATAATTTTAGTGCAAGCACAAAAGTTTACGAAGGTCACTGTGAACTGGGCACATCCTTTCTTATTTTCATTTTCACTTCATTTTCATTTTCAAATTTATTATTTATTTATGATTATAACGTTAAAGAGTTTTGATTAAATTTAAACAAGGGTGAAGAGATGTAAAGGTCTGACTCAATTTGCAAGATAGAAAACCAAACCCGAAAGATGCGAGGGAAAGATGAAGTTAAGGACACAATGCAGGTTCAACTTCTCAAAGCACATTACCCAGGTGAAACTAGTTCACCAATAAACCTATTGAGGTTCCAACCCCACAAAAAAAAGAAAGTCCTAACGGACTCCTGAACCCCTTTGCTTAAATATGGTTAAGCAAACAATTCTAGAATCTAGAAAACTTGACCGTACTTACCCAAGAAAGAAATGAACAAAGTACACAGACGGAAGAAGGGTACTCTAATCCTTGAGGGAAATGGACGCATTACCAAAGTATGAAGATAAAACTTTCTGATCATATTAAGGAGATAAACTAGTCCCCAATGGAGTCACCAGAAATTTGTCATCGATAGCCATATTAGGAAAGTATATTTTTAATTTAATTTTTATAATTTAATTTTGGAACGTAATATTCTAATTTTTGAAAATATGAGACTGAACTAATTTCCTATATATAATAGTTTAAAAAAAATAAGCACAACACCGAGAGTAATGCATCTACCTCGAAGAAAAGAAATGTTACATACTAGTGAGACTCAATTAAATAACTAAAGAATATATGACATCCATTTTATTCTGCGAAAATTTTTTATGTTGACAAAAATTTTTTCTACTATCTAATATAAAAGATTAGAAAGGGTTTATATCAAGCTGGGTTCTAAAGTTTCGTATAAGGGCAAGCCTACGGTAAATTACATCTTAAATGAAAAAAGTCACCTAATAAAACTCTCGATTTTGATCATAAAATATTGTCTTTAAGAATTTCAAAGGGTAGGATTTTTCATAGGTCAAATAATGGGCAATTCTTAAATTTTGAACAATTATTATGGATTTCAAAGGATGAAAACTAAGAGATGTCACGGATCCTGAGGAGAACCCCAGTTACTTCCCAAACTATACATTGGTTTGGCTTCAATTTTAGAGAGATATTATTAGACGTTTCATCCTGTCAATTTATTATTTAGGGCTTACAATTTCATGACATAATCATACAAATATCCTGAATGATAGGAGGACTTATGTCGTAACAACAATTACCTCAGAATCTAAGGCGAGTTAATTAGGGTTGTGTAAATGCATAAATATAACATGACGATTTATGTTCCACTAGGCAGACAACCTCAAAGTCTCATGTCTTGTTATTTAATTCTAAGAAAAAGCTTGTTGTTGTAGATTCACTTGCTCTCTCAAAGTTTCTGTACATCCTTTCCATGCTACCCACAGAGTAAGGTCCAAGCTCCTTATTGAAGTAGCAATCCTAAGGTCTGAGGTTCAAAAGGTTTTTCCATGTGTGTTTCAGTATTTTAGTTTTGTTATTATTCAACTATTATGATGCGGAGGGTTAAAAGATATTAGAACAACACTTATTAGAATCCCACAGCTCCCACGTTGTGGTACAACTATTTTCTCTCAAATTTAGTTAGTCTAAACAGGTTGTTAAGCCCATTTAAAGTAGGGAGATCTCTTAAGCAACCGTAGGTTACCTTATTCAAGGGACTCCCATAAATTCAAGATAACATATTATGTAATTGTATTTTTTTTGTTTTATTTTGAAAATGTTGCTTAATTTTTTAAAATGGTTTTGGTAAAGTTTTACGTGTAAGGTATATAAATGCAGGTAAGTGATACGCCTAAAAAATGACTACTTTTTCACGTATATTTTATTCTTATTTTTATTGATATTACACATTAAAGGAAGGCATTTTATATAATTTTAGTTTCAGGTACAAGAAATGGACTTTCGAAGAAAAAGAAAACAAAAATAGGCAAAAATAGTGCAATTTGTAGCCAAAACGTGCAAGAAAGAAAATTCGGACCTAACACACTTCGATATGTATTTCTATGTTTAATCTCCTTTACACTTCTCACGTGTTTTTAAATGAAATTACACAATAAGGAAAGTTTTTTTCATGCTTATCTTGTAGTTATATCGGTTAGGAGTGAAACATAGCTAAAGCGGGGTAAAACGGAGCTAAAATGAAGTCCAACACAGCAAAATGGTGGAGCTGCTACAAGATGGCGCCAGTGGTGCCAGATTACAAAGAAGAGGGACCAGAATGGTGCCAGAACTGACCAAATATAGAGAACAGTCGCTAGAGGTTCCAGAGAGGATTATGGATGAATTTTTAGCATTTTTTTATGATTTTGAGATTTTCTAGAAGGCTTTAAGTAAATCAAACACACCATGGAGTGGTTCAACGAATCTAGATACTTAGGAAAGGCTCTTGAATGAAGAAATATGTATATTGGATGTAGGTTTTGATTTGATTTTTTTTTATAGATTGTGTATAATTTAAGTAAGTATAATCAATTAATATTCAGATTCTACGCAAGTATATGTATTATTATCAAGTAATAATGGATTTCCTATTTAAGCCCCAAATATCAATCCCGCGGGGAAGGTTTAAATTTGAAATGATAAATTTGCTAGGAAATTCACAGAAAGTCAATTCAAATCACTGTCACTAATTTCATTTATTGAGATGTAATCAAAATTAAAATTTTAAAGTAGCAAAGTTTAAAACAGTAAATACTAATCTATTAACTATGTTTATGTAATGAATATTTTTATGAGAAAAAGTATCCTTTCCACTACAATGAAGCTCTGGTAAAATGAGATGAGATACAAGTTCATAGAATGTATTGTGCCAAATAGGAGCAATTTTAATTCTCTACCCTGATACAGTGCATAGAAAATAATTGGCTAATCTCAGTGTTTAGTCCCTATATCTGTGGCTTAGCTAGGAGGATACCGGCTCCCACTCCAGAGCTCCCACTTCCCTTCACCTGAAGGCTTGCTCTCGCTTCACTTTTTAAACAATAAGACTGAATAGAAAATTTTATTGAAAATTTTAGTCTATCACCCAAAAGGTTCTCCAATTCTATACCCAACAAAGAATATTTCCATATTTATTTGCACTTAATTCCATGAACGATGTTCTTCTCCATGGAATCAATTGTGATCCTTACTCTATTGTAGAACTCATACTCCATTTCGTGTATCATATATTTCACAACACATTTTAACAATTCAATAGGCCAAATCGAAAAGTAACTTAAGTTTAGAGTTAGAAAATCATCACAATTTATTTTACAGTTTAATATTGGCACATCCATATTTTCTTTTCATTTCACCATATCTCAGAGTAGGGAGAAAGATAGAGGGAACTACTCAGACTTAATGAGAAAGAAATAACAAAACTCAAATTTCATATATAAAAGAAAGTTCATACAACTCTGATTAACCAACAATAATTATCTCAAAACTCTTTCTCAAAGAAAATCCTTTGTAGCCTTTTCGTAGATATGCAGGAAGAAGATATCTCTCACTTTTGTCCTTCTCCAACACTTTTACAGAAAGTTTCACACTAAATGTCACCACAAAAACTCTAAACTATGAAAGCCAAATACAAAATTGAACCAATATGGTATTTTACATTTTAATATTGGCACATCCATATTTTCTCTTCATTTCTCCATATCTCAGAGTAGGGAGAAAGATAGAGGGAACTACTCAGACTTAATGATAAAGAAATAATAAAACACAAATTTCATATATAAAATTAAGTTTATACAAAACTGATTAACAAACAATACTTATCTGAAAACACTTTCTCAAGGCAAATCCTTTGTAGCATTTCCTTACAAATGCAAGAAGAAGATATCTCTCACTTTATCCTTCTCCAACACTCTTACAGAAAGTTTCACACTAAATATCACCACAAAAACTTTAAACTATGAAAGTAAAATAAAAAATTGACTCTAATATGGTAGTCGAATGGAATGATGTGGTGCAAAAAATGAACATAGAGGAGTGAAAAATGTAGATGAGCACTTTTTCTGATGAAATTTGGTCCCAAATAGAGCCCAAGGTCGGTTCTACAAGAGGTGCCTCCAAAAAATCTTCAAAAAATCATCAAAATACATCAAACCTTCTAAAGCTGGGTCTGCACCTCCTTTGGCGTTGTTAGAGATGATCTGGTGCCATCGACGCTGAGTAAAAATCTCCAGCCTTAAGTTTTTCTGCGCCGTCGACGCTGACCTCGGCGCTGCCGGCGCTAAGTATTTCTTCAGAAACATAATTTTGACTCAAAATTTCATTATTTTTTATTCCTTTTTGCTTTAAGCCCTAAAAATCAACAACCTGCAAGAAAACATCAAAATACCTTCCATTAAAGTGCAATATCATAAATCAACAACCTGCAAGAAAACATCAAAATACCTTCCATTAAAGTGCAATATCACAAAAAAATAAGTATAAAATATGAGTCTAAAAATGCATATATTTTCAGTGTATCAAAATCCCCCAAACTTACATTTTACTTTTCCTCAAGTAACTTCTCTACTACATAAAAAATATGAGTTATGGTAAAGAATTTAGCTTTTAGATGTCCTATTTTAGCTCTAAACATAAAAGTTTAACTTAAGAAAAATTCAAAACAATTTCAGTTAATACTAAAGGTGTAAGGATATTCAGTAATTAAGTCTAAAGTTTCTGATCCTCTCTTTCTTTCAAGAAAAAATGCAATTTATCATATTAAAGTCACTTAGAAAATTCATATAAAAAGAACTTCATAAGACTTTATTAATAATTAAGTTAGTATTCAAATCAAAAGTTTAGAAAATGTATCCACGTCTTTTTCCTTAAATTGATTCAAGTGAAGCCAATTTTTAATTAGGCTTCTCCTCAAGCTTCTCACATATCTTTTCTTTTTCTTTTCTTTTTTCTTTTTCTTTTCTTTTTCTGAGAATTACTATATCTGGATAGCCTTTAATGATTTTGAACTTAACTATTCTCTTTTTAAAGTTAAAAACTGTTTACATTTTTTTTTCACTTTACAAATTTATAATAACTTAAAGATTTCGTAATGTTTAATTATTTTTTTTTACATGAACTTATTTAAGATTTTTAATACATCAAAAATACAAATCTCCTTTACTAAAAATAGAAAAACATAGTCTTATTCTCTTTTACCAAATATCTTATTCCCTAGAATTAACCTTTATTATTGAACCTTTTTACCTAAATTTACTATATATTTAGAAACATAAATATAGTTATCCAAAGTTAACCCCAAATACCAAAGGTCGTGTTAAATTTAAATTTTTTAAAACATAATTAAGTGAGGACAAAAAAACTTTAGTTTTTTTCTAACAATGATATTTGTTCTTCCCCCCCCCCCCAAACATAAATTTTTAGAAGTTTTTTACTTGTAGAACTTTAAAAATGAAAGGTAAAAGAATATATAAAAAAATTAGTACCTGTTGGAGACTCTGATTTTTTAACATAAATTTTGAAATGCTGCAGGTGCTAAAATGAAAACTACAAGGCTAAAAACATTAAATTGTACAAAATACATAAAAAAATTGTTGAGAAAGAGCTAATCACAATACATAACAAAGTGTTGAAAATAACAACAAAACTAAACAAAATTCTAAAAATGAATATATTTTTCCACATTAAAGTTTAACAGAACATAATAAACAAAGTCTGAACAACATCACCACACAAATAATACAATCACAAAGTACAAACACAAACAACAAATAAAATAGACCATCAGTCATTATCTTCCTCATCATCGACATCTAACTTCTACTTCTGATATGGAGTATAGGTAGGGTGAATAAGGAACTGAACTATATGGTCACCCCTTAGATATCTCACTAAAGCATCATCATAAGAAGTATCATATTCAAATTTCTAGCGAATCAGATCGTCAGTGTGAGCATTTCTGGCATCCATACTCTGCATCCTATGATCCATCCTCAAAATATCTCTTTGTTGAATCATCATCTGGTCCAACAACTCCCTGTTGCTGGGGTCACTTGAAGTAGTCTCACTCAGGGTTTTAGAAGAATCAGGAATATTTTTTACCTGTCTTCCAGATCTCCAATCAACATGGGACCATAAGTCTTGATGTTGGCAGGCACAATCGGTCTCTGAGGCTCAATTCTGTCCTCATCAAGTCTAAAATCAACTCCTGCCTGCTCATAAAGTGTATAAATCAGAGCACGGTGCGTCAATCCACCAGTGGTCTCTCCCAGAACAATAGATCGAGTGTTCATATAAATGATAGAGCCTACATTTATGTCCATCATCTGTTGAATACAAAATTTTAGGATGGCTCTATCCTTGGTTACTTCACTATGATGAATCGTTAGAATCATCGTCCTCGAAATAAAATAATGTCAGGCCTTAGATACTACATTTAACATAGAAAGCGGAAAGTTAACTTTAACTTCATTCTTTATTTTCCAAGCCCTTTTTTCACTTGTCAGAAAAGAAATAACTTCATTTAAAGTCTGATCTGTAGTAGAAAAAGAATGATACTGGCATCTATACACATCTTCTAACTGATAAAACTCTTTATTTTTTTCTTAGAGTAAACTCCACCCTTTTTCCTCCAAAAAAAAACAAAATCATCAAAAGCTTCAGGAAGGTTGGCATAAAATTTCATTACAATCCCAGCTATCACATCAGCAGAAAAATAACAAAAATTTTCCCACTGTCGAGCAATAATCAAAAGTTCAACTTCTCCTCCCAGATTTTTAAAACCTTGATCCTAAATCACTTTTTTATTTTCTTGCAAAATATGAAATCGAGCAGTAGCTCTAAAGCTAAAAAATATCTGCTCATCATATTCTATCTTTCTTTTGCTCGATCTAGGTGCCATAAGAAATCTAAAAAAAATTTGAAATTTTTTGACAAAATCCCAAATTTCCAAAAATCAAAATGTAAAACAGTTTAAACTTTAAATAGCTAAATAAGAGTTCATCACCAAATGGTTTTCTCAAAAAATTTCCATATTTTTGGATCAATGCAATGTGAGATTAATCCTTGGTGAAAATAAAAAAATTTTGGTTTAAAGTGTAGCTCTTACATAGAGATGATGAAATCTGAAGTCTTTTAGCCTCTAAATCGCCCCAAATCCGCCAAAAATCAAGCCCTATCCTCCCAAACCGAAGGTTTAAGATGACTTAAGCATAAAAAAATGGTGGTCATAGTAAAAATTATGATTTTTTAGGGGTTTAATCTGTTGTCGGGTCGAGGGCGCCGTGTCGTCGGCGTCGATGCCAGTGTCGTCGGCGCAAAAGGCTTGAAAAATTCCAAATTTTGATTTTGTTAATTTTGAATTTCTTATCAACTTACTCCAAAAATTTTTAGTATTTTAGACACCAATTTTTATCTAACATAAATTTACAAACAAACATTTCACAAACACCAAATTTCACAAACAACAATAAACTAACTTTTATATATGAAAGACACTTTTTACAAACACATTTTTTTAATTACACAATCACACATATTAAACAAACTAAGTATAAATCAGCATCGAAATCAAGCCACAACACTAAACGCTATCACAAAATTATACACATAATCAAAGTTCAGAACTCTAAAGCAAAAACAAACCAAATCAAATCAAATCCGCACAATTACGCTAAATATATATATATTATTCTAAAATTGATAGAGAATCTATAGTCTTCAATTACTACGCCTCTTCTTCAGTGCTTCCTCGTCCTCTGATATCTCCGATAAATTGGTAATGAACATATAAGTTGTAGAAGGATCAGTACAAAAATTGATCTGTCAAATTTTCTTTGATCAAAATTTTCTTTAAACATTCAAACTAATCCTGCTTCAAAAGTTCCGTGTGTTCAAAATTTTCTTTCATTCTCCAATTTAGGTGATCAAAAAGGTATTTAAGATCTCCTACTGCATTTATAATTATCTAAAGTTCCCTTTCAATTTTCTTCAATTTCGTTTCCAAATCAAGAGAACTTCCAACTGTTGGTGGTATTAATGGAGTTGAAGCATGTGAAGATTGACTATGATGGCTTCTACTACATCATTTCCATTTTAGAAATAATTCTCATCAGTAAGAATCATCGGCTCCTAAGGTAATAAAGTCTTTTCCCAACTTTCATATGGCACCTGGGCTTGAATGCAAATGAAAAAGATGGTAGATGGATGCCCAAGTCCATGAATTGCTCCATTAGTAAGGATACCCATAATAGATTTAAATATAATAGACCTTATATCAATGAGTTTTTCCATTTGAATGCAGTAGTTTAAAATAGCACATTCTTTGATGACTCTACTAATTTTTTGTAGCAATAAGGAATGTCATTGCTTCAAGATTGGATTAAGTAATTAAGTGGAGAAACTAACATATCCTTCATTTTGTACCTCTCACATCTCACTTTGATCCGTTAGAAGATTATACACATCTCGCATCAAATCACGTGTAGGAATGAAATTTGTATAATTAAAGATTTGAACATTGTCTATCACAAACAATTCATTAATCCTTACAGAAGTAAATGGTACATCCTTACCTCGTACAAAAACAACACCTTGAGTAATTCCATGTAAGTTTGCGTAAAACTCTTTCACCACAGGTACGACAACCGCAGACGTAGTGTAACACAGAACTTCCCAATGCCTTTGCAGAATGATCTTATCAATCAGACAAGTTGGATTGATCACTCTATGATTAACAAATCCTCTTTCATTGATCAATATCCTCTTCGTAATAACTTTATTGTATAATCCCTACGCATCAAAACTAATAAACTTTCTTTCGTTGAAAACTCCATATCTCAAAGTATTTCTAGAATTGGAAGCCATGGAATCCAAAAATAGGAAGTCTTTACGCATCCAAGAATGTTTCAAAGCCTTTGTAAACTCTTCCCGGTGGTTATTATGAAGTAAAATCACACCAAAATCTTAAATTCATCTTAAACTGTCCAACCATACTCGGCGCCGTCAGCGCTCCCGATTGGGTCTGCCAGTGCTGATGTTCATTATCTAGGGCGTCGTCGGCACAAGTGGCCAAAATTGCGACTTTAATTTTTTATTTTTGTTTCAATTGGATTCCAAATTTTTGTCCAATTCCAGTATTTGACTTAATTTATAACAAATTCAATTATGTAGAATTATTAACTATTCATATAGAAGACGCTTTATCAAACAAAATAGAATAAAAAATTCGTTTTCTCTTTCTAGATCTTCATATTATCATATGCTTCATTTCTAATCTCCTCAAGTTCATTAAGTTGTAATAACCTTTTCTCACCAGTGTCCTTTAAATAAAAATTAAATTCTTTAATTGCCCAAAATGCTTTATTTTCCAATTCTACTGGTAAATGACATGTTTTTCCAAAAATCAATCTATATGAGGCATTCCTATATAAGTTTTATAAGCAGTTCTGTATACCCATAATGCAGTATCTAGTATAACAAACCAATCCAATTTATAAAGATTTACAGCTTTTTTTAAAATGTGTTTAATTTCACGATTTGATATTTTGCTAGAACACTAGTCTGAGGATGATAGGCAGTAGAGAATCTATGCATTATATCATATTTCTTGATCAATTTTTCGATTCTCTTATTCCTAAAATTAGATCTTCCATCAGTAATGATTACTCTCGGCATTCCATATCTTGTAAAAATTTTTTTAATTAAAAATTTAGAAACGCTCCTAGCATCACATCTAGGCACATCTGTCGGCATCATTTTGGTTTGGAGTTCCCAGTAAGAAGTTATCGTCCACCAGAATCGAAATCCCGTCGCCCGCTTCGGAAGGACATTTAAGTTTAGGAAATTATGAAATCAAACCGACATCAATTTTTTTTAGTTAAAATGAAAGAGTGTTATACCTCAAATCCTATATCTATCTCGAAGGATAAACACAAGACTTGAGGATGAGACTCGATCAAATAAACTAAGAAATGTGTGATATCCATTTGGTCTGTGAAATCATTTTATTTGCCGACAATTTCCCCTTTTTAATATGAAAAATTAAATAGGGTTTATATTAAGCTGGGTTCAAGAAAAGCTTCCTATAAGGGCAAGCTCCTATAGTTAATTACATCTTAAATGACTGAAGTCATCTAAGAAAACTCTCAATAAAAATCAAGAAATATTATCTTCAAGGAATTTGAAGCAAATGACTTTTCAATGATATCATATAAGGAGATGTGAAATAGGCTCAAATTTGGAACATTTTGTTTTTGGAATCCAAAGGAAGAAGAACTAGGCGATGTTAGTGATCCAGAGGAGAACCTCGGTGGCCTCCCGGTCAATCCTATTATTGGGTTTCAATTTTAAGGAGAAATATTTAGGTGTTTCATCTTGCCAATTTTATTTGTTAGGGCATACATTCGTGTGAGACGATCACATGAATAACCTGGAAGATGTGAGGGTTTAGGTCGTGACAATCGACAACCTCAGAATCTTAAGACGAGTTAGGTCTTATATTGTATGACATGGTTGTAAAAAGGCCTAAATATGAGGTAAGGATTCATATTGCATAAGCAAACAACCTCAAAATCCTATGGCTTGACTGTTTAATTCTAAGGAAGGAATGGTTTAGCTAAGGAAGACAGGTTTTGCTGTTGAAGATGGCTGTGCTGCCCACCACTATGGTTGAAGTTCTTTAGTATTTATGGGTCATGTTAAAGTTGATTAGAGCGACACCGGTTAGGATCCTATGGTACGCTCATTCTGGCACCACTATTTTATATTGGATTCACTTAGTCCAAATGAATTTACTAAACTCAACTTAATGAGTTCCATAATTTCATTTAGACCTTGGGAAGCCTCGTTACACTTAGTCCAAATGAATTTACTAAACTCAACTTAATGAGTTCCATAATTTCATTTAGACCGCACCTCGTTACTAAACTCAACTTAATGAGTTCCATAATTTCATTTAGACCGTGGGAAACTTCATTAGCAATGTAAGGTTACCTCCTTGAGTTCCATAATTTCATTTAGACCGTGGGAAGCCTCGTTAGCAATCGTAGGTTACCTCCTCTGAGGGATTCTCAATCATCTGATAGAGACGTCTTAATTTAGTTGTAGTTATTTTTTTTGTTTGGTGTTTGTGATTAAATTTTGGGTTGTCTTATACTTTAAATGGTGTGGCGGTGATTTTTATCTTGATCGATTTTAGTTTTAATTTTGGATTTGGTTTTGGTTTTGTGGCTATCCTAGTAGTTTTGGTTTTCATGCAGGGTGACATCGTTATTTAACATGCAAGATTGTGTTAGCATCAAAAGGACTGTATGAAAGTACAAGAAAGACTGCTCTGCAAACTGTAAAAGCGTACCTGACGAGCCTTCTCGTTTTACAACATGAAACTCAAAATGCATGCCAAGGCATTTTATATGAAACAGGAAAGTAAAGTTTTAGCGACCTACCTAACCCTAGGTCATATCTTGGTGGGTCCCCATTAGTTTGATTAAGGATGATTGTGTTATGCAAAGCATATTAAGTTTAGTAAACCTCTGAGATATCCAACAAGTTAGGAGGAAGAAGCCAGTCCATGCTTCCCTCTCACTACCCAGTGAAAGGTCTTGAGCTCATTTAAAATTATTATGGTTCTTAATAATTCACCCTATGAACACCCTAATGCTTAATGAACATTGATGTCCAAATTATCCCTATGAGTAGGGTAATTACAACTTGTGATTTAATTTGTAAATTATGTGGGTGAACACCCTTAAAGAGGCAAGTTAGTGTTATCAAAGACATTTAGCCAATTTTATTAATTTGGGCTTGTGGTGTTTTAAAGGTGTTAAATTTTAGCTATGTTTGCTTTTCCAATCCTCATTTTTTCAGTCTTGATTTAACTTAGATCACTACTAAGCCCTTAAGGCTTAGGTGAGTGTCTTAATTAATTTTAGCTATGTTTGCTTTTCCAATCCTCATTTTTTCAGTTTGTATAGGGACCTCCTCTGACTTTGGAAAAATCAGAGAATATTTCCCTTGACAGAGGCCACAACATGCCAAAATTTCAAGCCAAGGTGATGTGCCAATATGCATGGAGAATCAAATGATCCCAAACAGTGTTTAACTAATTAAAAATAAAACATGCATCAAACGGACCTGAAATTTATTTCACATTGTTCTCCTTTGTTCACTGAACAACAGGGTATTTTTATTTTATTTCTGTGATTTTTCTACACCAAGTGATGAATTTTCTAAGTTAAGGGTATTTAAATAAATAAGAAAAACTCTATTTATCTATTTAAACGGTNTTAGTTGCAATTGTAGTTTTGTGTGATGTTTGTGATTAAAGTTTGAGTTGTTTTATATTTTGAATGTTGTGGGAGTGAATTTTATCTTGGTTGACTTTAATTTTGGTTTTGTTTTTAGTTTTGGTTTTCCATACAAATTTGTATAAGCACAAAAGTATAACATAAAAGTACAACAAAGACAACGCTGCAAACTGTAAAAGCGTACCTGGCGAGTCTTCTCGTTATACCACGTGAAACTTAAAATCCTCATGAAAATCAAAATAATTTCATAGATTTTAAAATTTTGAAAGTAATCTCTTGATCATTCACCCTCATTGCCAGTTCTTCTTTTTGTAAATCAATCATCACTATGCTAGTGGCTAGGAAAGATCTACCTAATATAATAGGAATCTCTTTATTTTCCTTCATATCTAATATAATAAAATCAACAAGAACGATAAAATTATCCACCTTCACAAGGAGATCCTTTATAACTCCCTTGGATACATTATTGAGCAATCATCAAGCTAAAGGGTTAAAGTGGTTGGAGACACCTCTCCTAGTCCTAACATTTTAAAAATGGAAAATGACATGAGGTTAATCCTAACATGCAAATAACATAGGGCTTTCTCATTAAACTTCTCACCAATTACACATGGAATAGTAAAGCTCTTAGAATCCTTAAGCCTCTGAGGAGGCTTCTTTTGAATGATAGCACTACACTCCTAGCTGAGTGCTACAATCTTATAATCTCCAAACTTCATCTTCTTGTTAATAATATCCTTCATGAACTTTACATAGTTGGGCATCTATTCCAGGGCCTCAGCAAAAGGAATGTTGATTGTTAGCTTCATGAACACTTCCAAGTACCAAAAAAATTGTTGATCTAAATTTTTTTATTTGTGGAGTCTCTAAGAAAATGATGGTGGTAGTCTTTTTAAGTTATTCCTAGTGAGTGAGACTGGTTTTTCCACATCTTTAGAAAAGTCTTCCATCGATCTTTTAGGTTCCACTTTCTCTTTCTCCACCTTTGGATTTTTTTGGATCTCTTGTTCCAACTCTTCTTCCACTCATCAACTTGACCATCTTTGTTTGTACACTAATCTTTTCCTTAGTGTTGATCTCAGTGTTACTAGAAAGAGTTCCTTAGGGTCAGTTGTTAAGTGAGTTGACAATTTACCCCAGTTGGTTCTCTATATTCATAATAGTCACACCTTGACTTTGCAACTAATTCCCTATCTATAATACAACTTCCTCCTAAGATAGCTTCTTTTTCTTGAATTGTTGATTTGCATTAAAACCAGAGGATAAGGAGCTCTCACAATGGTACTATCCTGATTGTTCCAATTCTTATGAGGGATTGCTTGATTATTTCCCTATTGTTGATTTCTAGCCCCTTGATTGTTATTCCAACTGAATTTAGGGTGATTCTTTCAACTCAAATTATGAAATTGGAATACAAGTAGTTCGTCCTGTTGTTGGTCCTAAGTAGCAAAGCATTTGCATCAACCAGTTGCTTGAATAAATTTTCCTTATTGACATGTGAACTTGAAGCTAGTTCATCCCTAACTGATCTAGCTTTCTAGATATAACAACTACTTGAGAAGTCAGAATTGAAAGCACATCCATGTCACATACACTTAATCCCTTTATGAGGTTCAACCTCTGAGAAGATCATTAAAAATTTTCGGTTGTCATCTCCTTAATCAGAGAATAGGCCTCATCAAATGAATTTTACATAGTGAACCTCTAGCGCCACATCAGTGATAAACCTAAGAGATCTTGTTAACCCATTGAAAGAAGTCTGAATTATCAAACAACAAGTAGTATATAAATAGATCCATTTCACATACATTTAATACCTAAGAAGTTCCTTGAATCATTCACAAGCTTCATAAATAGATTTTATACTAGAGAAATGAAGTGATATCATTCCTAAGTTTAAGCATTTTTTAAGGTGGAAAATATTTTGCTAGGAACGTTTGGGCTAAGTCACTCCATTTCCTAAAAAATCTAAGTGCTAATGAGTTTATCTACATCTTGGATTTATTCCTCAAAAAGAAAGGGAGAAGCCTTAGCCTAATAACGTCATTAGAAATGTTATTACAATAAAATGTGGCACAAAGCTCTAAGTAGCTCACTAAGTAAAAGTTTGGATCTTCAGAAATGGTTCCTCCAAACTGGTTGTTCTGCGTCATTTTTGGATCTTCAATTCAAACGTGTTAGCTTCTACTTTAGGATTTTGGATACTAAAATGAATTTCATCTACCTTATGGNTACTAAACTCAACTTAATGAGTTCCATAATTTCATTTAGACCGTGGGAAGCCTCGTTAGCAACCGTGATTCCTGGTTATCCGATAGAGAGGTCTAAATTTAGTTGAAGTTGTAGTTTTGTGTGATGTTTGTGATTAAATTTTGAGTTGTTTGATATTTTGAATGTTGTGGCGGTGAATTTTATCTTGGTTTATTTTAGTTTTTTTTTTTTGGCTTTGGTTTTGTGGCTATCCTGATAGTTTTAGTTTTCATGCAGGGTGGCGTCGTTGTTTAGCATGCAAGTTTGTAGTTATAAAAGTACAATATGAAAGTACAAGAAAGACAATGCTAAAACTGCAAAAGCGTACCTGGCGAGTCTTCTCGTTCCACCACCTGAAACTCAAGAAGCATGTTAAGACAGTTTATATGAAACAGGGAAGTAAAATTTTGAAGACCTATCTAACCTTAGGTCATATCTTGGTGGGTCCTTATTAATTTAATTAAGGATGATATTTAAACAAAACATATTAAGTTTAGTAGATCTCTGAGGTATCCAACAGATCTAGAAAAAGAAGCAGGTTCATGCTTCTCTCTCGCTGTCTGGTAGAAAATCCTAAGCTATTTTAAAATTATTATGTTGCTTAATAATTCATCCTGTAAAAACCCTCAGTGCTCAATGAGCATTGATGTCTCAATTATCCTTAAGAATAGAGTAATTATCATCTGTACTTTAATTTTGAAGATTATGTGGGTGAAGACCCTTAAAGAGGCAAGTTAGAGTTATTGGAGCACTTAACAAAATTTTGGTCCTAATTGGGCTTGTAGTGTTTGAAAGGTGTTCTAATTTTAATTGAGTTTGTTTTTCTAATCCACATTTAATCAGTCTTGATTTAGCCTAAGTCACTACTAAGCCCTTTAGACCAAAGTGAGTGTCTTAATTAATTTTGAAAAGGTTAAGCTTTATGTAGTCATGATTTATTATTTGAAATATATTTAAATTTCAAAATAGGGGTATTAAATTGATTAATTATTTACTTCAAAAGTATTAATTTTATTTGAAAATCAAAATAGGGGTATTAAATTGATTAATTATTGACTTCAAAAGTCAAAGTCAAAATAGGGGTATTAAATTGATTAATTGTTGACTTCAAAAGTCATACCCCTAAGTCCTGGGCTTTATTTTAATAAACTTCCAAATTTTAATAATTTAGAAATTTATTAACCTATCTTTTCAATTAAGAAAGTGAGATTTGTTTCTACCAATTAACCCCTTGTGTTTCAAACATCCAAATTAAGATTAGAGGTTACTCATTTCCCTCCTTGAACNCATAAGCAAGCAACCTCGAAGTCCTATGGCTTTGTTGTTTAAGTCTAAGGAAGATTGATTTAGCTGGGGAAGGCAGGTTTTGCCGTTGAAGATGGTCGTGCTGCCTACCATGCTAGCTCTAAGCTCCTTGCCGCGAGGAGTTTGAGTTATCTAGTGTGTCAAGTTATAATGTCAAATCAGTTGGCCTTATGGTGAAGTTCTTTAAATTTTATGAGGGCATATTAAAGTTGATTAGAGTGACACCGGTTAGGATCTAGTTCTTTAAATTTTATGGGGGCATGTTAAAGTTGATTAGAGCGACACAGGTTAGGATCCTACATAAATTTTATGAGAGCATATTAAAGTTGATTAGAGCGACACCGGTTAGGATCCTACGGTTCTCTCTAAATTTTATGAGGGCATATTAAAGTTGATTAGAGCGACACCGGTTAGGATCCTACGGTACCTTAAATTTTATGAGGGCATATTAAAGTTGATTAGAGCGACACCGGTTAGGATCCTACGGTTCCCACGTTCCGGTATGAGGGCATATTAAAGTTGATTAGAGCGACACCGGTTAGGATCCTACGGTTCCCTCGTTCAGGCATATATCAAATCAGGTGGTCCTATGGTTGAAGTTCTTTAAATTTTATGAGGACATATTAAAGTTAATGACACCGGTTAGGATCCTACGGTTCCCTCGTTCCGGCATCACTATTTTCTATTGGATTCACTCAGTCAAAATGAACTTATTGAACACAACTTAATGAGTTCCATAATTTCATTTAAACCGTGGGAAGCCTCGTTAGTAACCGTAGGTTACCTCCTCCAAGGGATTCCCGATCATCCAATAGAGATATCTTAATTTAGTTGAAGTTGTAGTTTTGTGTGATGTTTGTGATTAAATTTTGAGTTGTTTTATGTTTTGAATGTTGTGGCGGGAAATTTTATCTTGGTTGATTTTAGTTTTAGTTTTGGTTATGGTTATGTGGCTATCCTGATGGTTTTAGTTTTCATGCAGGGTGACATCATTGTTTTAGCATACAAATTTGCAGGTATAAAATTAAAGTATGAAAGTACAAGAAAGACAACGCTGAAAACTGTAAAAGTGTACCTTGCGAGTCTTCTCGTTCCACCACCTGAAACTTAAAATGCATGTGAGGTTATTTATGAAGAGCAGGAAAGGTAAAANTTTGTGTGATGTTTGTGATTAAATTTTGAGTTGTTTTATGTTTTGAATGTTGTGGCGGTGAATTTTATCTTGTTTTATTTTAGTTTTTGTTTTAGCTTTGGTTTTGTGGCTATCCTGATAGTTTTAGTTTTCATGCAGGGAGGCGTTGTTGTTTAGCATGCAGGTTTGTAGGTATAAAAGTACAAGAAAGACAATGCTAAAAACTGTAAAAGCGTACCTGGCGAGTCTTCTCGTTCCACCACCTGAAACTCAAAAGGCATGTTGAGGCAGTTTATATGAAACAAGGAAGTAAAACTTTGATGATCTATCTAACCCTAATTCATATCTTGGTGGGTCCTTATTAATTTGATTAAGGATGATATTTAAACAAAACATATTAAGTTTAGTAGATCTCTGAGGTATCCAACAGATCTAGAGAAAGAAGCAGGTCCATGCTTCTCTCTCGCTGCCTGGTAGAAAATCCTAAGTTCTCTTAAACTTATTATGTTGCTTAATAATTCATCTTGTAAACACCCTCAGTGCTCGATGAGCATTGATGTCTCAATTATCCTTAAGAATAGAGTAATTATCATCTGTACTTTAATTTTGAAGATTATGTGGGTGAAGACCCTTAAAGAGGCAAGTTAGAGTTATTGGAGCACTTAACCAAATTTTGGTCTTAATTGGGCGTGTAGTGTTTGAAAGGAGTTCTAATTTTAATTGAGTTTGTTTTTCTAATCCCCTTGTAATCAGTCTTGATTTAGCCTAAGTCACTAGTAAGCCCTTAAGACCAAAGTGAGTGTCTTAATTAATTTTGAAGAGGTTAAGCTTTATGTGGTCATGATTCATTATTTGAAATTTATTTAAAATTCAAAATAATGTATTAAATTGATTAATTATTGACTTCAAAAGTCATACCCCTAAGTCTTGGGTTCATTTTATTTTAATTAACTTCCAAATTTTAATAATTTAGAAATTTATTAGTTAATTTTATTTGAAAATCAAAATAGGGGTATTAAATTGATTAATTATTGACTTCAAAAGTCAAAGTCCTAGGTTCATTTTATTTTAATAAACTTCCAAATTTTAATAATCTAAAAATTTATTAACTTACAAAATAGGGGTATTAAATTGATTAATTGTTGACTTCAAAAGTCATACCCCTAAGTCCTGGGCAATAAACTTCCAAATTTTACTAATTTAGAAATCTATTAACTTATCTTTTTAATTAAGAAAGTAAGGTTGGTTTCAAACTTCCAAATTTTAATAATTTAGAAATTTATTAACTTATCTTTTCAATTAAGAAAGTGAGATTGGTTTCTACCAATTAACCCCTTGTGTTTCAAACATCCAAATTAAGATTAGAGGTTAACCATTTCCCACCTTGAATTAAGCCCAAATATTAATTAAGGCTAAATTTCCAAAATTACACATTTGCCCCTAAGGCTCTAACACTTCATAATTTGTCAAATTCAATTCAAATGACTTTAAAATTTTTATCCTTTCTCATTCATGGGTCAATTAAGATATAAGAGGAGAACATGTGATTTTTGAAATTTTAGTTTAATTATATAATTATTTTCATGCAAAAATAGGATTTTTCAAAGAAAATTCCTAACTTGACCAAGGTAGATCTTAATCCTTTGAAATTTGTATTAGAGGTAGATATAGACCAGAGAAGCCTTTGGACTAAATTTCATGATTTTTTCGATCCTATTTAAATTTTAAGAATTATTTTAAATTTTGGGTTATTTATTAAATATAAAATATTTTAAATCTGGAAAATTACGTTTTATATTTTTGGAAAATCCTTCTAAGGTCAAAGAACTTAAAGGATAAAATTTTATTTTTTTTTTGAATTTTATTTGATTTATTGAAATTTTTTTTAGTGAAAACCCACTTTTAGCCTTTAAAAGTTATCTTTGAGCTTTGGAATTTAGTATCTTTATTTAGAAAATCAAGAAAAATATTATAATTGTTCCTAAGTGCTTAGGAAGAAATTTAGAACATTTCCATAAATTTTATTATTTTGTGATTTTTATGGATTTATAGTTATTTAAATATTTAAAATAGGTTAAAAATCAAGTTTTTATTTTAAACTCAATTTTTTTTAGAAAATACCCCTGATCACAGATAACTCAAAAAATGAAGTTTTATAATTCTTCAAGTTATACTTTGATTTTGGAAAATCATTTTAGTGCCAAAAATGTTATTTATTTTGAAAAATCAACTTAAGTTATCAAATGAACTCAAAATACTTTGAAATTTTTATGGTGAGTTCTATGGATCATAAAAAATAGTGGAGATGAAAAATCAAGTCATTTTGTTGTTTATATTTTTCAAAATTAATTACCTTAGTGATTTAGGGTTTTTAAAGATTAGGTGTATTTTGAATGGGTTGGCTCATGAGAAATTTTCTTAAAGGTTCTCTAGTTCTTCGTGAACCTTCCAAAATTTTCTTGGATTTTTCTAGGCAACATGCTAATTTTCATGATTATTTTAAGAAAATAATGTACATAAATTTGAAAAATATTATTCTCTGTCTAGGGATCTCTAATGACTTTGGAAAAATTAGGGCATGTTCCCTAAGACAGAGGAAATAACATGCTTAAATTTCAAGCCAGAGTAATATTACTACAAGTACACAAAATCAAAACATCCAAATAAGTGTTTAATTAATTAAAAATAAAATATGCATCCAATGGACTTCAAATCATTTCCACTATGTTCTCCTCTTTCACTGAGCACGTGGGTATTTTTATTTTATTTCTATAATTTTTCTACTCCAAGATATGAATTTTAAAGTTAGGGATCATTTTCTGATTTTTTAAATCCCTATTTATTATTTAAATGTGCGGCGCAACATCAACCTACGACGACTCCGAAGCTCTAAGCGGTGCGCTCCTATTTGATGCCACCGTCCACCCCAGTGCTGACTCAGCTTGTTGTTTATGTTCCGAAGCATTTTTTGGCTCGATCGCCTCTGTCCATTCGATACATGCTTGATCAAACGGCTCCCCTTCATTGTCACTAATAAAGTGATCCCGCAACAGTCCACAATAAAACCTTAAGATATTGACCTAGGCTCAACGAAATCACTTCGGGTTTGATCCTATGGACTCATCTAAGTCAAAAGAACACGTCCATACTATAATTATGCAATTAAATTAAGCCTAATCAAATAGAGAATCAAAATAGGCTTGGGAGGGAGAGAAGTTTTATACCTTTTCTCTTAGAAGTGAAGCTTTGATCAGAGAGTCTTGGCATGTTTGTTGTGATCCAAAGAGGCTATGGATTTTGTCTCTGGTTTAGGTGTAAGGCCTAGATATGATGTCGATCAAAGTTGGATTTGGGTGTTGGTCTAGAGCTATGGTAGCGGCTCTATGAGAGGGAAATTTGATGGGGCTTTAGTTCCTTTCACTGTTGTGAAGGTGTGGGTGCAGTTAATTTAAGTTTGCTGGATTATGGAGAAGTATTGGGCTCTATCCTAGTTTTTGGCAATGTTTTGAGCTCAAAATTGAACTCTGACAGTGGAAATTGGTGAGGAAAAATAGTAGGAATGCACTGAGGGGATCTTAGGGAGGCTCTGTGGTCAATTTGGAGAGGGCTCTCTAAGAAATTTTCAGCACTACCTCCATAGCCGTGGGAGGTGCTTTTTATTAAAATGGTCAAGGGGTGGATGTCATGGCCAATTAGGGGGGGCACTGTACTGCGTAGGTGGAGGGCAGAGGAGCTCTACAATTTAATTTGGCTGAGCTGGCCTCTAGGTTTGATTTGTGTGAAGTTCCATGGAGGTGGCTCTCAGCTTTGAGCTTCTACTAGGTCGGCTGACCATGGCAGGGGGAGGTGGCTAGGTGCTCAGGGCATCCAAGGGAATCTGTCAAAGCAATTTAATGCAATGGGGTTTAGTTTTGGTATGAGTATCTTAAGCACGTACATTTTTGGAAATAAGATCCCTTAATTTGGGTGACTTTTGATCCATGGCTCATATAGATTGGTTTAGATGGGTTTTGGCTCAGTCTTAGGGTCTAACCAATGGCTAAGGTGGAGTTAATTTGATTGCTTTAAGGTAGTTTGGTCATGTTTAGTGCATCGGTCCAAGTGATCAAAGCTTGGGTTTGGGCTAGGTTAGCCATGTAAATTGACTTAATTGATTGTTCAAAATTGTGTATATGATTTTTATGAAGATCTTTGGTGGAGGGTTGAAGTGATTTTGAGTTCAATTGGTAGGTCAATTTGAGGGATTTTTTAAATTTAGCCAATTTGGGCATGTTGGGATAGACATAGGTCTTGGTTGGGCTAGCCTTAGGATAAATCCAAATTGAGTGGTCCATATGATCAAGGAAGATGTTGTGAAGATCTTTAATTAAGAAATGGAGTGGAAATTTTTGGGCTAAGGCCATCAATTTGGTGAGATTTTGAGACATGGCCAATTTGGGGCAAATTTGGGGCTTTTGGACTTAGGTTTAAATCAAATAAAATTTAGGTCTCACCAAGGCCAATTGATAGTCAATTTTGATGTATGGGGATGTTATGAAGGTTTTTCAACAAAAATTGTGGCCAATTGAGTGGCCTATGGGTTCAATTTGGTGGAACCAAGTCATAGGGCCAAAATTGGATTTTTGGTTTAGCTCAAAATTGGGCTCAAATCATGGACCCATTGAGCTTGGATTTGGTCTAGATTGGTCACATCAAGGGTGAATTTGAGTTTAGAATTGAAATTGGGGTAAATTGAGTACAATTAGATAAACATTGGGCTAATTTGGGGAAAATATGGGCCTTTAAAGGTCAATTTGGTGGTTTTGATCAAAGATGACCAAATTGGCTAAATTGGGTCATGTGATAGTTGAGAAAAATAAAATTGAGAATATTTGGGAGGTTTTGGGAATTTTTGGATATTTTTAGAATTTGGGGTAAAGAGGGGGCACTTTCGGTAATTTGGCCAATTTTGGTGATTTTGGGTAGTTTGGGTGTTTTCAAGGTGTTTGAAATGAGTTTTGAACAAATTTTGGTATTTTGGGTTGACTTGGGAATTTTGGCCAAATTTGTGGTCCCGAAGGTATATAGGTAATTTGGGGGAATTTAGGGGCAAAAAGCTAGGTTGGGCATTTTAGTAGAGTTGGTGTGCCAACCATTATAAATAAGTGATGAACTAATGGAAACCCCAATTTTGGGTCCTCAATGTAGTGCTCTTAGCTAAACCCTAGCCCAGGGCTAATGGGTTTAGGGGACCACGTACAGGAGTCTCCCAAAAGTATCAAGAGACCAGAGCCTAGAAATTGTGGGTTTTGGGTAGTGAGTGATTTTGAGTGTAAGTGATTGCAAGTGAGTGCCTTAGTACTAGACCAACACCCAGAGTCAACTCTAAGGTCCAGCAGTCCTAAGGGTAACTCATCTTGAGTTCCTCCATAGTGACCCCACCTACTAAGTACTAGAGGTTAGGACCAATATGTTGAACTTCAAGTTGAGTAAAGAAGAGTGTAGGATTTCTAATGGTGAAGGTTCCTTGTCTAGTTTTTTAAGAATAGTCAATAGGAAAGTCCTATGGCTATACCTTATGCTACTAAGGAGGAAAAACTAAACGTCAACCAAAAGTGAGGTCAACAAATTTTCTTTAAAATCACCTTAAGTTTCACTCTCAGCTCCTACCTGATCTAACATCACTTCATTTTTTTTCCTCAGAAATGGCATCACATTTTTCTAGATAATGTTTAGTAATCATATAATCCATAATATCCCTCCTATAACATTTTCTTCAATAGGATACCTCATTAATTTTAGAACATTAAATGTTACTTCCAGGTCATTAACTCTCTTGGCTAACTCTCTTTTCTGCACTTCAATCATGGCACGTCTAGTAGCAAGAAAAGGTCTCCCCAAAATAGTAGGAATTTCCTTATCTTCTTATATGTCTAGCACAATGAAATCCAAAGAAAAGATAATTTATCTACTTTAGCAAGTAAATCTTCTATAACCCCTTTAAGATAACTAATACATCGATCAGCTAAATTAATTGTTATGTAAGTGGGAGAAATCTCTCCTAAGTCTAAATTAATAAAGGCATGAGATTAATGCAAGCTCCCAAATCACATAAGGCTTGTCAATAAAATTTCTCTCCAATGGCACAAGGTATTGTGAAGCTACCAGAGGAAGCTTTTTTTGAATTATTGCACTACATACTTCACTTAATGCGACCATCTCATTAGCTTGAAACTTATTCTTCTTGTTTAATATATCTTTCATAAATTTGGTATGACTAACATTTGTTCCAATGCTTCACCAAACAGAATATTGATTGTAAGTGGTCCACCTCAAAATAACATGTTTTTAGTGCATTTTTTATGAGCCTTTTATGTACATTTTCAATGATATTGCACTTTAAAGGTAAGTATTTTGCATGTTTTTGGTTTCATGTGCATGGAATGGACATTTAGAGAAATGAGGGAAAAAAAGGAGCAAAAATTAAGATATTTGTGTAGCCCTATAGCGCCACCCTTGGGGCCATAGTGTCGTTGATGGGTTAGAAGGGTGCTATAGCACCCCATACTAGCGTTATCGCGCCAGTATCTACCTTTATAGAAGATACATCAAATTTGGCAAAATATTTTAGGGTGTTTGAAGCAACCCATGGTTATTTTTTGTTTTATATTTAATGAGAAGGATTTGATAAAATTCAGAGACCTTTTGGAGTCAAAAAACTTTAATTGGATAACAATAGTGAGTTAGGTTTTTCATATTTTGTGTTCAAGTGTGAGTTTGAGTGTGAGTGTGTTTAGTGTGAAGAGGTTTGGAGATTACTTAGAGGAAACTCCATAAGTTTGCTTGGGGAGAAAACATAAGGTACTTTGTATTTGTATTTGTGTTTGTGTTTTCACATAAGAAATCTTCATTACATAAATATAGTTAGTAGATTAGTATTTACTTTTTAAACTTTACATTTCTATTTTTTTAATAGTTAAGTACTTTAGTTTCGATGACATCTGAACATTTGAAATTAGTGACAGTGATTTTGTTTCATTTTCTGCAAGTTTCTTAGTAAAACTTATCATTGCAAATTTAGACCTTCCCTGTGGGATTGATATTTGGGCCTTAAATAGAAGTCATTTATTACTTCATAACAAGATGTATACTTGCATAAAATCCCATTATTAATTTCCTATAATTATATTTAACACAACTCACTTTTGATACAAGGATCAAGTTTTTGGCACTGTAGTGGTGTAAACTTCATAAATCCTTACATATAAAAAATTGGGATTAATCTGCCACTCTCAAAAGCTGTAATTGAGGAAATATAAGAAATTCAATTGTATGGTCTCCCTTCAGGAATTTCAACATTGCCTCAACATGATCAGTATCTTAGTCACTCTTCCTTCTAACAAAATATGTCATATGATCAAACTTGTTTTCCATATCTTCCATACAACACTGCATCAAGAACATATCGTTCATTCAGGTGTTCCAAATATTTTTCACTCAATACATCCCAGTATCCAAATGGAGGCTCAGTAGCAGTACAACTAGAAGGTCTAGAAGTAGATGGCCTAGAAGTAGAAGAAGATGGTGCACCTATAACTCTATCTCTAGGTCGTCCAAATATATCAACATTAGCCTTCCCAATTGACTTACGTGGTTTCAACTGCTTTTCCCATTGTTCAAAATTTACTCTAGAATCTTTACAAATATTAAATATCAATGATGGAAGTCCCAGAACTGAAGTCATACTAGCTCTCACAAGAGCATTAATAGCATCATAAATAAGAGCGCCCTCATCTCTAGGTTTTCTTTCTTGTATGCAGTAATTTAAAATGGCCCTTTCTCTAGTCATTTCAGTTTAATTATTCGAAGGAAGGAGGAGGGTAGGAATAAATTAATGTCATGCCTTTGAAGTAGCATTGAGCTTGGAAGAAGAAGATTATCTTTCAATCATTTTGAATCTTCCAGGCTCCACGACCATCCGCTAAATGTGCCACGATCTGATCCAATTATTCCATAAAAGAAACGAACTCTTAATAGAAAAAATCAATCTTAAGTGGTAGAACATATATCACATTAATTCTCTCAGCAGTAAAGTCTACTCCTATTCTTTAAACAAACACTTCATCATCATCTGCTTCCGATAATCTTGCATAATATTCTCTAACCACAGCGATGACAACAACAACAGTAAAGTAACAGAAACTCTCCCATTGATGTGCCACAATAATATTCTCTATAACTCCACCATTTTAATAGAAACTTTGCTCTGCAATAAACTTTCTTAAAGAGGCAAATTCGTTGAAACAATATTTTGCATTTACACTGACAAATTTGGCATCGTCGTAAGATTCTTTTCCTATTCCACTTATTTTCTTACAAGCCATCTAAAATAAATTTCTTAAAAAATTCCAACAAATTTCAAAATCAAGAAAATAGGCTTCCTACAAGCTTTTTCATGCTAACGAAGGTTAGATCCATGGATTTTTCACCACTAAATCAAATGTTTTGCATATTTTTGACCACTATTCAATGTATGAAAAATCCATTGTGAAATCTAGTGTTTTTGAGCCAAGAAACTTGAAGATTTGAGCTCTATGAAGCACCCTATGACTAGTTTTCTTGAAAAATAGGAAGAAGAAGGAGCATGGGCATCAACAATGGTGTGGGTTCAGCTTAAACCTCAAAATTTGAGTTTCTACTATTTTAGGTGAACCGACACCTAAGCGCGTGTTTTGGCACCTAGGCGCCATGCTGTGCGGGTCGTCTGGCACCTAGGCGTAAGACCCAAAATTTTTCTTTCCTTAGGTTTTAAGTGTAACACAACCAGATTAAGCCTTTTAAACAAAAATTTCACATTAATTAAACACCACGCCTCATGTTCATTGTGTCCCAACATCTTCTATTTTCCATTTTCAATTCCAAATCAATTCCAACATTCTAACAAGGGGGCTTTAAAAACATAACTTTCATTAATAACTTCCAAATAACAAAGAAAAATCACAAACAAACACAACTTTAAGCAAATGAACACAAGAGAACTAACACACAATCCATAACAAGTAGCGCACATATCACATCCTTTACTTAAGCAAGAAAACACGAAGCACAAACACACGAATCCTGTTATAATGATCAATCCCTATTGATCTCATTCTCTTCACTCTTCTCACATGCCAAATATTTGTGATCAAATGTGTAGAAGTCAAGGGCGCGAGAAAATTCAATTGCGTCCTTTTCATTAATCCATTTTTTCTTGCAATACATGGCTACCTTGGCATCTTGATAACTAGCCAAGTGATTGGATTGAAGTTTCATCTGCCACTCTGAATGCTCGTACTGGTGATATATCTCATGCAACTTGTTGTGTAGATTGGAAACCTTCTCTTCAATATTCCCTAACTTGCTTGTCACCTTCTCCAAACTCACTACTAAAAATCCATTGAAATAAGTTTGGGCATCATTATGCCCAAACTTATTTCCAACTCCATTCTCTTTATACTCCAAGGAAGCAAATAAGATCTTGAACCCTTTCTAAACTCTCCTCTCTCATTGAATTTTCTAAGGAATGAAGATTAAGGATGAAGATTAGGCAGTTTTATAGATAAAACATGGCAAAAAATTCTTTGGGGGTGGTTTACCCACTTCCAGAAACTGTGACACCTAGACACCAATTTCTAGTTCCTTGGCGCCAGTATCACAAGACTGTGGCACATAGGCACTAATTGTTGGTTCCTAGGAACAAGTATCCAAGTGAACACTGATTTTCCTAATGTCAAATTCATTAAATTTTTAATCATGTTTAATACCATAAATAGTGTTAAAAAAGGCTAAAAAATTAAAGGAGATTTACAATACTACATAATAACAAAGAAAGATCAAATAACAACTCTAACTATGGGTTGCGTCCCACAAAGCACTTGGTTTAATGTCGTCAGCCCGATGTATCCAAATGTTTTACTCGAATAGACCCAGCATTAAAATCTCTTTATAACATGGCTTGTTTTCCCCAATGTAAGGCTTCAACCTATGTCCATTTACTTTGGTCATATGACCAATTTTTAATTTTTAATCTCCACAACCCCATAAGAAAAAACTTTTTTCATAATAAATGGCCCCATCTACCTGGACTTATATTTTTCTGGAAATAAATTCAATCTTGTATTGTTTAATAAAACTTATTGTCAAGGCTCAAATTTATTTCTTAAAATCTTTTGATAATGCCAAATTTTCATCTTTTATTTTTAAATTCGAGCATTTTCATAAGATTCATTCTTAATTTCCTCGAGCTCATTTAATTGTTGTGATCATTTTTCTCCAGCATCATATAAATTATAATTAGATTTTTTTATTGCACAATAAGCTTTATGCCTTAACTCAACTGTTAAATGACAAGCTCTTTAAAATATAAGGCTATATGGAGACATTCCTATAGGAATTTTATAAGCAGTCCTATAAGCCTATAATGCAGAATCAAGTCTATCAGACCAATCCGTTCTTTTGGGATTCAAGGTATTCTCTAAAAATCTATTGATTTCACGATTTTGTGCTTCTGCTAGTTCACTAATCTAAGGGTGATAAGTTGTGACAATCCTATGTTTAATTCCAAATTTCTAAGCAATGTGTTCATTCTAAAATTCTTAAAGTGACTTCCACCATCAGTAACAATCACTCTTGACGTTCCAAATCTAGTAAAAATATTTTTGTTTAAAAATTTTCCAACACTTAGAGCATCAGAATGAGGAAAGGCTATCGCTTTAATCCATTTAGAGATAAAGTCCACAACTAATAAGATATAAATGTTTTCTAAAGATGGTACAAATAGTCCCATAAAATCTAAAACCTACATATCAAAAATTTCATCTTCTAAAGTAAAATTTAGGGGCATTTCATTTGTTTTAGAAATATTACCTACTCTCTGACATCAATCACAAGTTTTCACATAATTATTAACATCCTTAAATAATTTAGGCAAAAAATTCTAGAGTGTAAAATTTCAAATGAAGTTTTATCTATTCCAAAGTGTCCCCCAACTTTTGATTTATGACATTTTCGTAAAATTTCAAGGGTTTCATTAATTGTTACACATCTTCTAAAAACTGAATCACAACATTTCTAATATAAATATGGGTCATCCCAGAAGTAAGACCTTGCATCATACATAAATTTCTTTTTCTGATGGCTTGTTAGTCCATATGATAGAATATTACTAACAATGTTGTTAATTATATTTGCAAATCAAAGAGTTGTTCATCAGAGAAATTCTCATTTATGTTATATTCATTATTTTTTTTCTTTTCCATGTTGAAGTCTTGACAGATGATCAGCAATTTGATTATCATCTCCTTTTATATCCACTATCTTAAAATCAAATTCTTGCAAAAGAAGGACCCATCTAATTAATCTTAGTTTCACATCCTTTTTTAACATAAGATATTTAATAACATAATTATCAGTATGCAAAATACATTTAGGTTCAAGTAAATATGATCTAAATTTATCAAAAGCATATATTATTATCAACATTCTTTCTTAGTTATTTTGTAATTAGTTTGAGCTTCACTAAGAGTTTTGATGGCATAATATAAAACTTTAAAAATCATATCATATTTATGTCCTAAAGCTGCTCTAATCGCGTAATCAATTGCATCAAACTTTAGTTCAAATGGTTATTCCCAATCGGATGAAACAATGATAGGTGCAGTAATTAACTTTTTCATTAATAAATTAAAATCTTCAAGACAATCATCAATAAAATCAAGCTTAGTATCTTTTATTCTAAAAGATGGAAAAGAGGCTAAGAAATTTAAGAAAAGTATTTAGTATACATTCTACAAAATCTAGCAAGTCCTAGAAAACTTCTTACATCAAGTGTTGAATTAGAAGGTTGTAATTCAGCAATAATTTGAATTTGGCTTCATCCACTTCCTTAAATTTTTTTTTAAATTTATTTCCCAGTACAATCTCTCCCATGGCCATAAATTGACATTTTTCCCAATTTGTAAGTAAATTTGTTTCTTCACAGTGTTTTAGAACTTTTGTTAAATGATCCAAGGATAAATCAAAAGAGGTTCCAAAAACTAAGAAATCATCCATAAGCACTTCAGTTCCTTTCTCAATTAAGTCACATAAAATAGACATTATACACTTTTGAAAATTTGCAGGTGTGTTACATAACCGAAGGAGCATTCTTTTAAAAGTAAAAGTCCCTTAAGGACTTGTAAATGTAGTCTTTTTTTTATTCTATGGAGCAATAAGTATTTGTGCTAACAAGAATAACCATCCAAAAAGTAAAAGTATTCAAGTCTTGTTAGTTTATCCAACATNTATAATTATTTTCATGCAAAAATAAGATTTTTCAAAGAAAATTCCTAACTTGACCAAGGTAAATCTTAATCCTTTGAAATTTGAACTTGAGGTAGAGATAGACCAGAGAAGCCTTTTGAATAAATCTCATGATTTTTTGGATCCTATTTAAATTTTAAGAATTACTTTAAATTTTTTGGTTATTTATTAAATATAAAATATATTAAATCGGTAAAATTAAGTTTTATCTTTTTGGAAAATCCTCCTATGGTCAGAGAACTTAAAGGATAAAATTTTATATTTTTCTGAATTTTATTTGATTTATTGGAATTATTTTTAGTAAAAACCCAATTTTAGCCGTTAAAAATTATTTTTGAGCTTTGAAATTTAGTATATTTATTTAGAAAATCAAGAAAAATATTCTAATTGTTCCTAAGTGCTTAGGAAGAAATTTAGAACATTTCCATAAATTTTGATATTTTGTGTTTTTTTATGGATTTTTAATTATTTAAATATTTAAAATAGGTTAAAAATCAAGTTTTTATTTTAAACTCTATTTTTTTTAAGCAAATACCGCTGATCATAGAGAACTTAAAAAATGAAGTTTTATAATTTTTCAAGTTATATTTTGACTTTTGAAAATCATTTTAGTGCCAAAAATGTTATTTATTTTGAAAAATAAACTTAAGTTATCAAATGAACTCAACATGCATAAATTTCAAGCCAGAGTAATATTACTACATGTACACAGATACAAAACATCCAAATCAGTATTTAATTAATTAAAAATAAAATATGCATCAAATGAACTTCAAATCATTTCCACAATGTTCTCCTCTTTCACTGAGCAAAAGGGTATTTTTATTTTATTTTTATAATTTTTCTACTCCAAGATATTAATTTTTAAAGTTAGGGATCATTTTTTAATTTTTTAAATCCCTATTTATTTATTTAAATGTGTGGCGCCACATCAACCTACGACGACTCCGAAGCTCCAAGCGGCGCGCTCCTATTTGATGTCGCCGTTCACCTCAGTACTGACTCAGCCTACGGTTTATGTTCCGAAGCATTGTTTGACTCGATCTCCTCTGTCCATTTGATACACGCTTGATCAAACGGCTCCCTGTCATCGTCACCAATAGAGTGATCCTACAACTGTCCACAGTAAAACCTTAAGATCTCGGCCTAGGCTCAACGAAATCACTTTGGGTTTGATCCTATGGACTCGTCTAAGTCAAAAGAACACGTCCATACTATTATTATGCAATTAAATTAAGCCTAATCAAATAGAGAATCAAAATAGGCTTGGGAGGGAGAGAAGTTTTATACCTTTGCTCTGAGAAGTGAAGCTTCATTCAGAGAGTCATGGCACGTTTGTTGTGATCCAAAGAGGCTATGGATTTTGTCTCTGGTTTAGGTGTAAGGCTTAGATATGATCTCGATCACAGTCGGATTTGGGTGTTGGTTTAGAGCTATGGTAGCGGCTTTATGAGAGGGAAATTTAATGGGGATTTAGTTCCTTTCACTGTTGTGAAGGTGTGGGTGGATTTAATTTAAGTTTGTTGGATTGTGGAGGTGTATTGGGCTCTGTCCTAGTTTCTAGCAAGATTTTGAGCTCAAAATTGAACTTCGATAGTGGAAATTTGTGAGGAAAAATAGTAGGAATGCACTGAAGGGATCTTAGGGATGCTCTGTGGTCAATTTGGAGAGGGCTCTCTAGGAAATTTTTAGCACTACCTCCATGGCCGTGGGAGGTGCTTTTTATAAAAATGGTCAAGGGGTGGCTGTCATGGCCAATTAGGGGGTGCATTGTACTGCTTAGGTGGACGGCAGAGGAGCTTTACAATTTAATTTTGCTGAGCTGACCTCTATGTTTGATTTGTGTGAAGTTCCATGGAGGTGGCTCTTTGTTTTGAGCTTCTCCGGCGACTAGGTCGGTCGACCATGGCAAGGGAAGGTGGCTAGGTACTTAGGGCATCCAGGATAATCTGTCAAAGCAACTTAATGCAACGGGGTTTAGTTTTGGTATGAGTATCTTAAGCATGTGCATTTTTGGAAATAAGATCCCTTAATTTGGGGTACTTTTGATCCATGGCTCATCTAGCTTGGGTTAGATGGGTTATGGATCAGTCTTAAGGTCTAACCAATGGCTGAGGTGGAGTTAATTTGATTGCTTTAAGGTGGTTTGGTCATGTTTAGTGCATGGGTCCAAGTGGGTCCAAGTGACCAAAACTTGGGTTTGGGCTAGGTTAGCCATGTAAATTGACTTAATTGATTATTCAACATATGTAGATGATTTTTATGAAGAACTTTTTTGGAGGGTTGAAGTGATTTTGAGTTCAATTGGTAGGTCAATTTGAGGGATTTTTTAAATTTGGCAAATTTGGGCATGTTGGGATAGACATAGGTCTAGGTTGGGCTAGCCTTAGGCTAAATCCAAATTGAATGGTCCATATGATCAAGGAAGATGTTGTGAAGATCATTCATGAAGGGATGGAGTGGAAATTTTGGGGTTAAGGCCCTTAATTTGGTGAGATTTTGAGACATGGACAATTTGGGGCTTTTTTTACTTAGGTTTAAATCAAATAAAATTGAGGTCTCACCAAGGCCAATTGAAGGTCAATTTTGATGTATGAGGATGTTATGAAGGTTTTTCAACACAAATTGTGGCCAATTGAGTGGCCTATAGGTTCAATTTGGTGGAACCAAGTCATAGGGCCAAAATTGGATTTTTCTTTAGCTCAAAATTGGGTTCAAATCATGGATCAATTGAGCTTGGATTTGGTCTTGATTGGTCACATCAAGGGTGAATTTGAGTTTAGAATTGAAATTTGGGTAAATTGAGAACAATTGGATAGACATTTGGGGTAATTTGGGGAGAATATGGGCCTTTAAAGGTCAATTTGGGGGTTTTGATCAAAAATGGCCAAATTGGGTCAAGTGATAATTGAGGAAAATGGAATTGGGAATATTTGGGAGGTTTTTAGAGTTTTTTGGATTTTGTTGGAAGTTGGGATAAGGAGGGGTATTTTGGTAATTTGGCCAATTTTGGTGATTTTGGGTAGTTTGGGTGTTTTCAAGGTGTTTGAAATGATTTTTGAACCAATTTTGGTATTTTGGGTTGACCTGGGTATTTTGGCAAAATTTGGGGTCCCAAAGGTATATAGGTAATTTGGGGGAATTTAGTGGCAAAAGGCTAGGTTGCGTATCTTAGTAGAGTTGGAGTGCCAACCATTATCAATAAGTGATGGACTAATGGAAACTCCCCATTTTGGGTCCTCTATGTAGTGTTCTTAGCTAAACCCTAGCCCAGGGCTAATGGGTTTAGGGGACCACTTACAGGAGTCTCCCAAAAGTATCAAGAGACCAGAGCCTAGAAATTGTGGGTTTTGGGTAGTGAGTGATTTTGAGTGTAAGTGATTGCAAGTGAGTGCCTTAGTACTAGACCAACACCCAGAGTCAACTCTAAGGTCCAGCAGTCCTAAGGGTAACTCATCCTGAGTTCCCCCATAGTGACCCCACCTACTAAGTACTAGAGGTTAGGACCAATATGTGGAACTTCAAGTTGAGTAAAGAAGAGTGTAGGATTTCTAATGTTGAGGGTTCCTTGTCTAGTTTTTTAAGAATAGTCAATAGGAAAGTCCTATGGCTAGACCTTATGCTACTAAAGAGGAAAAACTAAACGTCAACCAAAAGTGAGGTCAACAATTTTTCTTTAAAATAACCTTCAGTTTCACTATCAGCTCCTACCTGAGCTAACATCACTTCATTTTTTTTCCTCAGAAATGACATCACATTTTTCTAGGTAATGTTTAGCAATCATATAATCCATAATATCCCTCCGATAACATTTTCTTTAATAGGATACCTCATTAATTTTAGAACATTAAATGTTACTTCCATGTCATTAACACTCTTGGCTAACTCTCTTTTCTGCACTTCAATCATGGCACGTCTGGTAGCAAGAAAAGGTCTCCCCAAAATAATAGAAATTTCTTTATCTTCTTATATGTCTAGCACAATGAAATCCAAAGAAAAGATAATTTATCCACTTTAGCAAGTATAGCTTCTATAACCCCTTTAAGATAAGTAATAGATCGATCAGCTAAATTAATTGTTATGTAAGTGGGAGAAATCTCTCCTAAGTATAAATTAATAAAGGCATGAGATTAATGCAAGCTCCCAAATCACATAAGGCTTTTCCAAAAAATTTCTCTCCAATGGCACAAGGTATTGTGAAGCTACCAGAGGAAGCTTTTTTTGAATTATTGCACTACATTCTTCACTTAATGCAACCATCTCATTAGCTTCAAACTTCTTCTTCTTGTTTAATATATCTTTCATAAATTTTGTAAGAATAAGAATTTTTTTCCAATGCTTCCACAAGCAGAATATTGATTGTAAGTGATCCACCTCAAAATAACATGTTTTTAGTGCATGTTTTATGAGCCTTTTATGTACATTTTCAATGATATTGCACTTTAAAGGTAGGTATTTTGCATGTTTTTGGTTTAATGTGGATGGAATGGACATTTAGAGGGAAAAAAGGAGCAAAAATTGAGATATTTGTGTGGCGCTATAACGCCACCCTTGGGGCCATAGTGTCGTTAATGGGTTAGAAGGGTGCTAGAGCACCCGAGACTAGCATTATAGCGCCAGTAACTACCTTTATAGAAGATACATAAAATTTGGCCAAATGTTTTAGGGTGTTTGAAGAAACCCATGGTTTTTTTTTGTTTTATATTTAATGAGAAGGATTTGATCAAATTCAGAGACCTTTCGGAGCCAAAAAACTTCAATTGGGTAGCAATAGTGAGTTAGGTTTTTCATATTTTGTTTTCAAGTGTGAGTGTGAGTGTGTTTAGTGTGAAGAGGTTTGGAGATTACTTAGAGGAAACTCCATAAGTTTTCTTGGGGAGAAAACATAAGGTACTTTGTATTTGTGTTTGTGTTTTGATGTAAGATTTGGATTTCAATGCAAATATTTTTTTTTGTTTAATCTCCATGAATTTTGGAGTATTTCTCTTTCTTTCTTCTCGTATATGGGACTTAATTTTGTGGGATGAGAATGATTTAAAGATTTCTTTATACTTTTAAAACTTTTGATGGAATTTTCACGGAATCATCATTTACTTTACAAACTAGCCATTTGTGAGGTTAAAATCCATTGAGAAAGATAATGACGTGGGAACCAACTAGTGGATACCAAAATTCATTCTAGACGAAGACATGACGATCACCTAAGGGGGAGTGCAAATAATAGGGAGATAAGTTTTGATGGGTATAGAATTTACTAGATCTAGAGTGGCATATTAGAATTTTATCAGTTTGGCTTAAGGTTTAGTAGCCTTACGCTAGGATTCGATCATTACGATGGCTAGGTATCAATGATGTTGAGTCGAGATGTTAAGGGATCGAACTTAACTTAGCTAGTGTTCTTTGCAAGCACCGAGATGTGGTACAAAATAAGGTATGTTTCTATTTGTCACAATAACTCAATTTTGTCCTAAATCATTTCAATTTTACATAGATTAAAATCTTTTTGTAAGAGGAAAGGTTTACTCCATAATATTCAAACTAGTTGTTATATTTTGCTAAGCACTTACATTTAGTTGTTGATTTCCTTAAGCTTTTTTATAGTAATTTTTAATAAGCATTTCGTTTTAAATCTTTAATATTTTTATATTTCAATTTAAATAGAATTAATGTAAGTTGATTTTAAGAGTTACTGCATTCCTCGTGGGATCGATACTGAGGTTTGTAAAAAAAATCTATATTACCTGAAATGATACGTATACTTGCATAGTACCCCTAGTGTGAAAATATATTATATAATTTATAAATCATTGCAAATGCTCACACTAGCCACTACATATACATTGAGATATATTTTCTGGTATAATTAAGGAGATTAAAAATATGTGTAAGTGAGGGTTGGGTAAAGTTTTTGGCGTCGTTGTTGGGGAGTACGAAGAACATTATAACTTACAATTTTATTTGAATTGTAGTTTTAAAAATTAAAAAAATTGAAAAAATCAAAAACAAAAAAAAATTAAAATTAAATTTAAAAAAAAAATCATTTTTGGTGTGTTATTTTATTTTATGAAATTTTTACATTGTTTATGCGTAGTTCTCAATCTGAAAATTTAGTGCCTTGTTATTTTAAATTGGAATGAACTTTTACAAAAATTCAAAAATAAGGAAGACTTTACAATTCTCAAGTGATGGCAATAACATCACAAAACAATATTGTAATTCAAGTTGTTGAAAATGAACAACATAATTTAGAAAAACCTTTTAAGTGATTATTTGAACCCTATAGTAGATGAAATTCATTTAAGCATTCAAACTCCTGCGGTAGAGGCTAACTAATTTGAACCTAAGGCTTTGATTATATAAATGGTAATAAATAATCAATTTGGAGGAACACCATCTGAGGATCCCAATTTACATTTTGTCAGTTCTTTAGAACTATGTGTTACGTTTAAATATGTCGGCATATCAAATGATGTCGTATGACTAAGACTATTTCATTTTTCCTTAAGACGTATAGCTAAGATGTGGTTAAATTCATTAGCACCTAGATATATTAGAACTTGGGGAGATTGAGCTCAAAAAATTTTGACTAAGTATTTTCCACCTTCAAAAATTGCCAAACTTCGAAACGATATTACCTTTTTTACTCAGTATGAAGGATAGTCTATATATGAAGCTTAGGAAAGATTTAAGCAAATCCTTAGAAAGTGTCCACATCATGCTTTGCTAGACTGGTTAATCATTCAAACTTTTTATAATGGGCTAGTAGGATCCCTTAGATCTACTATAGATGTTGTTGCTAGAGGTTCATTAATGTCTAAATCCTTTGATAAAGCTTAATCATTAATTAAAGAAATGACTACAAATAATTTTTAATGACCTTCTGATAGGTTAAATCCTAAGAAAGTAGCCAGTATTTATGATAATGATGTTATTTCAATGATTGCATGTCAAGTTGTTGTATTATATAAGACGATAGACCAAATTGGAATAATTTTTTTTTCCAACATCCCAAATGGCTGAAGAAAGTTCATTAGCACAAATGATTGATTCTCATACTTCAACAGAAACTATAAATGTTATCAAAAGACTCAATAACTCATATTCATATTATTACAACCTAGGTTGGAAAAACCATCCTAACTTCAACGAGAACAACAATCCTAGTGGTGGAAGTGAACAATGGGGTAATACTCAAGTTAACCCATGGAAAATTGGGATAACCAGGGTAATGCTAAATTTAGACCTACTTATCGTCCTGGATTGAATCAATAAGTTAAGTAGAAGTTGTTTATGGAAGAATTGATGTTGCAAATGGGTAATCATTTATAAAGTCAAAGTGTTGCTATTAGAAATATGGAGAATCAACTGAGACAAATTGATAATACACTTAGCAATAGGCCTTAGGAAACATTTCCTGGTAATGTAAAGATTAATCCTAAAGAAAAAAGTAAAAAAGCCAATACAAGTTAAAGCAGTCAAACTAAGGAATGGAATGAAGTTAAATGTTGGAGTTCAAAAGGAAATTGAAGTTAAGAGAGAAGTTGAAGAAACAGATATACCTAAACAATTTATTCCTAAGGAAACAGTAACACCTAAACTAAGATTAATTTAGAAAGACCCCCACCACCTTTTTCTCAAAGACTTAAACAACACAAATCGGATCAACAAATTTCAAAATTTTTTGAAGAATTCAAGAAGCTTACAGTTAATATCCTTTTTGCTATGGCTTTAGAACAGATGACAAGTTATGCTAAATTTATGAAAGAAGTTTGTAGATCATGAGATTGTTGCACTTAGTGAAAAATTTAGTGCAATATTTCAGAAAAAGCTTCCTTGAAAACACAAATATCCTGGAAGCTTCACCACACGTTGTGCACGTGGAGAGAAATTTTGTGGAGCAGCTTTATGTGATTTAGGAGCGAGTATTAACCTTATGCTTTGTCGGCACTATTTTTTTGTGTGGTGTTTGCCCGTAAGAAGATGTCGGTCATCGGAATTGAAATCTCGTTGCCCGCTTCGGAAGGCTGTAGGTCATCGGAATTGAAATCCCGTTGTCTGCTTCGGAAGGACGTTTTTTTTTTTTTTTAAGAAGCTGTCGGTCATCGGAATTGAAATCCCGTTGCCCGCTTCGGAAGGACGCTTTAAATATGAAGCTGTCGGTCATCGGAATTGAAATCCCGTTGCCCGCTTCGGAAGGACGCTTTAAGCTGTCGGCCATCGGAATTGAAATCCCGTTGCCCGCTTCGGAAGGACGTTTTTAAAAAAAAAATATTGAAAAAGATGAAGTCAAACTGACCCCATAATTTTCATAGTTTAAATGAAAGAGCACTTTATCTCAAATCATGTATCTATCCCGGGTCATCGGAATTGAAATCCCGTTGCCCGCTTCGGAAGGACATTTTAAAAAAAAAATTTAATTTTGAAGATGAAGTCAAACTGACCCCATAATTTTCATAGTTTAAATAAAAGAGCGCTTTACCTCAAATCAAGAAGCTGTCGGTCATCGGAATTGAAATCCCGTTGCCCGCTTCGGAAGGACGTTGAAAAAAGAATTGAAATCCCGTTGCCCGCTTCGGAAGGACATTAAAAAAAATTTTAATTTTGAAAAAAAATGAAGTCAAACTGACCCCATAATTTTCATAGTTTAGATGAAAGAGTGTTTTACCTCAAATCATGGAAGTCAAACTGACCCCATAATTTTCATAGTTTAGATGAAAGAGCACTTTATCTCAAATCCAAGTCAAACTGACCCCATAATTTTCATAGTTTAAATGAAAGAGCGCTTTACCTCAAATCTTGTATCAATCTCGTTGCCCGCTTCGGAAGGACGTTTAAAAATTTAGTTTTGAAAAAGATGAAGTCAAACTGACTCCATAATTTTCATAGTTTAGATGAAAGAGCTCTTTATCTCAAATCATGTATCTATCCCGAAGGATGAACGCAAGAATTGACCCATAATTTTCATAGTTTAAATGAAAGAGCGCTTTATCTCAAATTTTATATCTATCCCGAATGATGAATACAAGAATTGAGGGTGAGGCTCGATCAAATAAACTAANCTGAACATTAGGTTTAGGATAGTAGGATTGCTTTCCAAAAAATATGACATCTATGAAGTTGTAGTTTTTCTTAGTAATAAAAGACTAACACTTATACCCTTTTTTGTTTGTGGAATACCCAAGAAAAATACTCTTAATAGATTTAGAGTCGAGTTTTGTGCGATTTTAGTAATGGATGTGAATAAATGATACACTTTCAAAAATTTTAAGTGGTTGTCGGCACTATTATTTTTTTTTTGGTGTGGGGTTTGCCCGTAAGAAACTGTCGGTCATCGGAATTGAAATCCCGTTGCCCGCTTCGGAAGGACGTTAAAAAAATTTTTAATTTTGAAAATGATGAAGTCAAACTGACCCCATAATTTTCATAATTTAGATGAAAGAGCGCTTTACCTCAAATTCTGTATCTATCCCTAAGGATGAACACAAGAATTGAGGGCGAGGCTCGATCAAATAAACTAGAGAAAATTATGACATCCGTTTGATCTACGAAACCACTGTATTGGCCGACAAGTTCCCCTATTTAATATATATAAAAAAATTAAACAGGGTTTACATTATGCTGGGTTCGGGAAAAGCTTCCTATAAGGACCTTAGGTAACAGAAGTTACCTAAGAATACTCTCAATAAAATCAAGAAAAATTATCTTCAAAGTGTTCAGATGGTAAGGACATTTCAAAGATATTGGATTAAGAAGTGTGAATGGGATTGTTCAAATTTGGAACATTTTGTTTTAGATTCCAAAGGAGGAAACACTATAGGATATCACTGATCCGAAGGAAAACTTCGGTGATTTCCCAAGCTATCCTATTATTTGGCTTCAATTTAGGAGAAATCATTTAGATGTTTCATCCTGCAATTTTTACTATTAGGATTTTCATTTGTGTGAAACAATCAGCACAAATAACCTTGAAGATG
>JXCR01084699.1:0-21207 GCA_002079205.1 Phalaenopsis hybrid cultivar | reverse complement strand
TTTTAGTGATTATTTTTTTAAATTACTCGTCTTAAAGAGACGAACACATCCATATGGTAAACATGCTATGAAATCAAGCCATTATACATGGATTGCTCGTAAAGANTTTGGGTCAAACTTGAGCTAGCTTTGGACTAAGCTCAAATTGATTATTTTTTTTGGTCACAAATGACCTCACGAAGGATTTTCAATAAAAATTGGATGCCACTTTGAGGTTTATGGCATTCAATTGTTGAGGTTTAGGGCATTCAATTGTTGATTATTTTGTTTGGTCACAAATGACCCAAATTAGCCCTATATGATCAAAAGGTTTTACCAATGCAAATTTATGGTCAAATTTGGGGTAAAATATTGCTATGAAGCAAATACAACATATCTTTGGGCTAATTGGCATGGTTATAAGTCTAATTGATGTGATTTGGTCATTTAGCCAAGGTATTGTGAGGGTATGGTGAGGGTATTGTATACCTTAGCTCCAAACCAACACGCAGGCTCAATCTTAAGGCCAAGTAGCCCTATAGGAAATCTCCTTGAGTTCCCTCATAATGATCTTACCTACTAAGTGCTAGAGGTTAGGACTGGGGATTCTTCTTGAATTCTCTTATAATGATCTTACCTACTAAATGCTAGAGGTTAAGATATGTGGAATTTCAAGTTGAGTAAAAAGAAGAGTTTTGAATTTCTAATGGTGGGGTACCTCTTCAAATTTTCTAAGACTAGTCAATAGGAAAGTAGACTTGAGTTCCCTCATAATGATCTTACCTACTAAGTGCTAGAGGTTATGACCAATATGTGGCAGTCCTCTTGAGTTCTCTCATAATGATCTCACATACTAAGTGCTAGAGGTTAAGATCAATATGTGGAACTCAAAATTCCCCCACAATGATCTTACCTACTAAATGCTAGAGGTTAAGGTCAATATGTGGAATTTCAAGCTTATAATGATCTTACCTACTAAATGCTAGAGGTTGAGATCAATATGTGGAATTTCAAATTGAGTAAGAAGAGTTTTGAATTTCTAATGGTGGGGTACCTCTTCTAGTTTTCTAAGACTAGTCAAAGAAGAGTTTTGAGTTTCTAAGTGAGGGTACCTTTTCTAGTTTTCTAAGACTAGTCAGTAGGAAAGTCCTATGGTTAGACCTACGCTACTAAAGAAATTTCTAGACCTCAACCAAAAGTGAGGTCAATAGCTTTTTATTCTAGTCTTTCAGATTTGTTCAATATTACTAGGAAGTATTCCTTGGGATCTATTACTTAATGAATTTGTGATTTGTCCAAGTTGATTCTCAATATTTCTAATTGTAGCTCCTTGGCTTTGTAACTAATTTCCCATTTGTAACACCATTTCTTCTATAAATAACTTTCTCTCCTTAACTTGTGTATTACTGTTGAAACCTAGATGATAATTACATCTATAATTATTATACGCTTGGTTGTTCTAGTTTTCCAATGAGCTTCCTTGATTGTTTCCCCATTGCTAATTATTACCACCCATAGTATTATTCTAGTTAAAGTTGGGATGGTTCTTTCAACCTGGGCTATAATAATTTGAATATGGGTTATTCTGCTTGTTATTTATGGTATTCAAAGTTTCTAATGATGCTTGAGAATCTACCAGTTGGCTTAATGAATTCTCATCAATCATGGAATTGGTTGAGAAAAATTCATTCCAAATTAGTCTAACTTCCTTTAAATTGCAGCAACTTCATTTGCTAACATAGTAAATGCATCAGATTCATGAATATTGGTTACTTTCTTTGGATTCACACTCTCAAAATGCCATTAAAAATTATTGGTAGCCATTTTTTTAATTAAAGCATAAGCGTCATGAAATGATTTTGACATCAATGAACTACCAGCAGCGACATCGATAATAGATCTAAGAGATCTAAGTAATCCATTATAAAAAGTTTGAATTACTAACCAATCTGGTATAGCATGGTGTGGACACTTTCTTAAGAGTTCTTTAAATCGCTCCCATTCTTTATAAATAGATTCCCCTTCAAACTGATTAAAAAATGTAAAATCATTTCTAAGCTTCATAGTTTTTTTATGGTGGAAAATATTTAGCAAGGAATTTTTGTGCTAAATCACCCCAAGTTCTGATAAATCTAGGTGCTAACGAATTCAACCACATCTTAGCTTTATCCCTCAGTGAGAAAGGAAATAAACTAAGTCTTATGACATCATTTGATACACCATCATATTTAAATGTAGCGCACAATTCTAAAATATTGGTAAGATGTAAATTTGGATCTTCAATTGGTGATCACCAAAGTGATTATTTGATACCATTTGAATAATAGCAGGTTTAAGCTCAAATTAATTAACTACTATAGCAGGTTTTTGATTAATACAATGAAGTTCATCTATAATAGGGTTAACATAATCTCATAAAGGTCTAAACTCTTGATGAATTTCAGCATTTTGTTTATTTTTGTTTGCTATTTCTGTAATTTTTGTAGATTTTTTAGATTTCTAATTTTTTTAACAGTTCTCTCTAATTCAGAATCGTAGGGCACCAGACTTTCAAAACTTGAACTACGCATACACTAACATAAAATAAAAATAAAATAAAACACACAAAATAAAATAGAATAATTGTTAAAGTTTAAATAAAACTTTCTAAAAATAGAAATTTGCTTTTAAATCAATTAATTTGCCCGGAAATGGTGTCAAAAACTTGATCACCGATAACTACTTATATGCAACAACATAACAATGTCTCTGATTATATTTTCAAGTATATTTCCTTACTTTGCAACAGAGTCAAAACTTGATCATAAATAAAATAAGAATTTAACTCTTTAATTTATATATTCGGATACTACGCAAGTATATATATTGTTATCAAGTAGTATAGGACTTTTTTTTAAGACCTGAATATCGAACCCACAGGGAAATTATGCAATATGTTCTATTGAACATAAAACTTTCTATTTTAAGAAGACAATTACTTAAACTAGAGATGTATCACAGTAATTAAAATTTTAATATTTTTGGTATTTTTGATATTTTTACAAAAAAGTAACAATTTAAAAAGATAACTTGAGTTTATGTAAAAGAAAAGCACTAAATTTGAAAATATCTCTCTCCTAATCATGAATTGTAATAAGCATAGGAATTCTGTTGTGGTAACATGCAAATTGTGTTGTGCCAAATAATAGCAGTTACATTCTTTACCCTTACTAGAGATGCTATAAATAACATTGGCTAATTTAAAGTTTGAATAGTTCAGAAGACCGGCTACGTAGGGAAGATACCAGCTCTCACTCTAGAGTTCCCTCGATTCCCTCCTCCTAGGGGCAAACATCTCGTATCAGAACCTAAAAAAATAAAGGAAGTTGGGGGCTTTAACATGTCACTTTAAAGTCCTCTAACTCTACACACCTCAAAGATTGTTTCCCTATTTATTTGCACTAAATCATATGAATTACATTCTCATTCATACAACCTTCCAATTATTGACTGAGACAATACCAGCCCAATTTTTACATGTTCTCACAAAAAAAATTAACATCTGGATAGGCCAAATCATGAAGTAAATGAAGTTCATGGATTTAAATCCTCATAAATTCTTCCAACATTGAAGATTAATACTCTCCACAACTTCCTTTCAACACTTTAATTACTTATCATTTTAAGAAGAAAGATAAAGAAAACTACACAGAATTCATGGATAAAATAAAATCACATTTTTGTCAAAAACTAAAAATTATTGTCAAACTAACAAGAAATCTCAATTAAAACCTGAAGTAGTATAAAAACAAAAATAAAAACTTATCTCAAATCCTCCACCAAACTCTTGAAGTTCCTTTGAATCTCTTCTCTTTTACAACACTTTAATCTCAAATCCTCCACTAAACTCTTGAAGTTCCTTTGAATCTCTTCTCTTTTACAACACTCTCAACTCTCACAATAATACTAAAAATTAAAAGGATAAAGTAAAATTGTGGTGCCTAAAAATCTCTCCAAAACTCTCTCCTTTCCAACACTTTTCAGAACTTTCAAGCACACTTTAAAAAATTCTCAACTTTCTTCTTTTATAAATCACCAAGAGGTGCCTTGACAACTCTTCAAAATGTGTTCAAATTTGATGTATTCTCCAAAGGATTCCTCTTTTCATAAGTCTTTTAATAATATTTTGGTTTCTAGTGGTCATAACCACCCTATTTAGCCAATAAATGCCTCAAATACCTTTCTAAAATTTAGCCAAATGAAAAAAACTGCCAAATAACTGCCTATAGTGCTTAAGCGTGGGGCCTCTGACGCTTAGGTGCGGCCTTCTCTATTTAACCAGCGCTTAGACACTAAAAAACTTTAGCACAATTTACACATCTTTGCTCCAAATTTGATCCTTATTCATTTCTTTCAGCATTTTTCACCTTTTTACTTGTACCTGAAATAGAAACACTCAAATACCTTCCATTAAAGCGCAATCTCTCAAAAATTGGTATAAAAATGTGTCGACAAACACTATATATTTTAGGTGTATCAAAAAGCTATAAGGAAATTCATCAGTTGAATCTTCCTCAATCCAAGCATGTTTCCTGAACATACATACCAAACCATCTTTAATACGTCGAGTATGTTCAAAATGTTTGTTCAACCTCCGGTCAATATTATCCAACATTTTAGAAACATTCCTAAATGCATGAATAAGGTTTTCTACCTCTTTTTCTATCTTCTTAATCATTTTTAAAAGTATTTTCGAACTGAACTAAGGCTGAATAGGTGATGAACTCTGGGATGCTTGATCCATCTACATTCTTATCATCTCATCTCCCATTCCAATACAGTTGCAACACACTTCTAGTTCCAACAGCTTCCAAGGAGGAAGCATTTTCTCCCAACTCTCATAAGGTACTTGCGATTGACTGCATAGTACGAAAAAAGTGGATGGATGTCCCAATCTAGTTGTAGATCCATTGATAATCAAATCCAAAATTGATTTCACAATTATTGCACCAATATCAATAAGTTTTCCAGTTTGAATACATTAATTCAGAATAACACTCTCATTAGTTACCTTACTGATTTTCATAGTGATGAGTAATTTGGATGCAATAAAGAATGCCACGCCATAGATGTACAATGATGATAAAAAACTTACATTTCCATCATCTTTGGCCTCCTAATTTGCATCTTCATCCGTAAGGTATCGATAGAGTTCATTCATATTATCTCTTGTAGAGGTAAAATTTGTATAGTGGCAAATAGAAACACTTTTAATCATAAACACTATGTTTATTCTTGAAGGAGTGAACTGCACAAACTTGCCTCACACATAGAAAATTCCTTGGTTGATTCCATGTAGATTTGCATAAAGCTCTTTCACCACAAGGACAACTATGACGGCAGTAGTGTAACAAAGTACTTCCCAGCGCTCAGTGCAACAATCTCTTCCACTTGAGTATTCAGTGTGTTGACTCCTCGATTCACAAATCCCCTTTCCTTGATTAACCTTTTCTTCACAAGAACTCGATCATGTAGCTTCTACGCGTCAAAACTGATGAACTTTCTCTAGTTGAAAATTCCAAATCTCACGGAATTTTTAAAGTGGGAAGCCATAGGAATTGAAAAGTGGTGGCTTATCCCTCATTTCCTCCCCCCCAAAATGAACTTTGGAATCAGTTTTTGGAGTTACCAAAACCTCTTTTTAAAACACTTCAAATCATTTTCATTGTCGCGACACTTCAGGCTCCAACTCCAAAAAAAATTCCTTTTCGATTTTGATGCAATAAATTCTCAAATCTTCCATAAAATTAGGTAAATAATGATGTTTCTAAATATTTTCTTAATGTTAAATTTCTCAAATAGATGAAATCTATAAAAAAATAAAAGTATAAATATACATATCATATTCTGAACAAAAACATTAAAGCAAAATAAACATTGATAAATATGGGTTGCCTCCCACAAAGCGCTTGGTTTGTTGTCGTTAGCTCAACATTCCCAGTCTTTATTCTGAGTGACCCAACATTACAGTCTCTTTAAAAACTGGTCTTTGACCATCAAGATATGGTTTCTATCTGTGCTCATTCACTTTAAATATCCTTCTAGTCTTGGGATATTCAATATTAACAGCTCCATAGGTATAGAGTTTTACAATTATGAAAGGCCCTTTCCACTTAGACTTCAGTTTTCTAAGAAATAATTTCAATCTTGAATTATATAATAAAACTTTCTATCCATTCTCAAATCCCCTTTTTATTATCTTCCGATCATGCCATTCTATCATTCTCTCCTTATGAATCCTAGCATTATCGTAAGGCTCATTTCTGATTTCTTCAAGCTCATTAAATTGCAATAATATTTTCTCACCAGCATCTTTCAAATTGAAATTTAATTCCTTAATAGCCCAATAAGCTTTAAGTTCCAATTCTACTGCAAGTGACATGTCTTTCCAAAAATTAATCAATATGGGGACATTCCTACGCGTGTCTGATAAGCTGTCCTCTTTGCCCATAATGCAATATCTAATCTAACAGACCAATCCATTTTATTACGATTCACACTTTTTTTCCAAAATTCTTTTAACTTACCGATTAGATACTTCTACCAAACCACTAGTTTAAGGATAATAAGCAGTTGCAATTTTATGCATTATATTAAAATTTTCCACCAATCTTGCAATTGTTGCATTTCTAAAATGAGATCCTCCATTGGTAATGATTATTCTGGGCATTATATATGTTGTAAAAGTATTTTTGATTAAACATTTTGAAATAATCCGAGCATCACATTGAGGTAAAGCAATTGCTTCAATCCATTTTGAAACAAAATCCACTTCAATCAATACATATACATTTCCAAATGAAGGTATAAATGGTCTAATAAAATCTAATCTCCATGCATAAAAAATTTTAATTCCAAAATTAAAATTTAGATGCATTTCTTTTCTTTTTGAGATATTACCAACTCTCTGACACCAATCAAATATATATATATATATATATATATATATAAACATCTCTAAATAGAGTAGGCCAATATAATACAGATTGCAAGATTTTATGAATAGTTCTATCATTACCAAAATGACCTCCAAATTCAAAATCATGTCATTTTTGGATAATTTCCTGAATTTCGTTATAAGCCACACATCATCTCATTACTAAATCTTTGTATTATTTGTACAAATATGGGTCACTCCAAAAATAAGATTTTGCATCATGAATTAATTTCTTTTCCTATTATTTTGTTAGTCCATATGGTAAAATACCACTAATAATATAATTCACAATATCAACATACCAAGGTATTTCCCATCCTTTTACAACATAAAGTTGCTCATCAGGAAAAGTTTTATTAATTTATTTTTCCAAATCAAGGGTTTCTTCCTATTTTAACCTCGATAGATGAACAATAATTAGATTATCCGTCCTTTCCCTATCTTCTACTAAAAATTCTAACTCTTGCATCAAAATTACCCTTCTAATCAATCTTTATTTCACATCCTTCTTATGCATTAAATATTTCATAGCTGAGTGGTCAGTATGCACAACACATTTAGCTCCAATAAGATATGACCTAAACTTATCAAAAGCATAAACATTGACTAATAACTCTCTTTCAGTAGTGGTGTAGTTAATTTGAGCATCATTAAGTGTTTTACTAGCATAGTATATAACTTTAAAAATCTTGTCATATTACCCTAAAATAGCTCCAATTGCATAATCACTTGCATCACACATTCATTCAAAAGGTTTATCCTAATTAGGTGAAATAATTATAGGAATAGTGATCAATTTTTCCTTTAAAGTTTCAAAGGCTTTTAAGGTAATCTTGGTTAAGTCAAATTTTGTATCTTTTTCCAGAAGTTGGCATAAGGGCTTAGTAATTTTTGAAAAATCTTTAATATATCAACTTTGAAATCAAGCATATCTTAAAAAGCTCCTAACTCCTCTTACAGTAGTAGGTGAAGGTAGGTTGATATATCCTGAATTTTTGCAGGATCTACTTCTATGCCATTCTCTAAAATTTTATACACAAATGCAATTCCTCCTGCAATCATAAATTGTCATTTTTTTAAATTTAATATGAGATTAGTCTTTTCACAACGTTCTAGAATTTTCTGTAAATGATTTAGACATATTCAAATGAAGTTCCAAATACAAAAAAAATGTCATAAAGACTTCAATCCCATTCTCAATTAAATCACTGAAAATTGACATCATACATCGTTGAAATGTTGTAGATGCGTTACATAATCTAAAGGGCATTCACTGAAAAGCAAAAGTTCCATAAGGACTAGTAAATGTTATTTTCTTTTGATCCTTTAGAGTAAGAGGTATTTGATGATAACCAACATATTCATCTAGAAAATAATTATGTGCCCAGCCAGCCTATCCAACATCTGGTCTAAAAAGGGTAAAGGAAAATGATCCTTTCTGGTGGCAGAATTTAATTTTCTACAATCTATGCATATCCGCCATCCAGTGACTTGTCTTATTGGTATTAATTTATTATTTTCATTTGTCACTATAGTCACTCCTCCTTTCTTTGGAACACAGTGAATTGGACTTACCCAAGCACTGTCTGAAATATGATATATTATTCTGACATCTAACCATTTTAAAATCTCTTTTTTTGACAACTTCTTTCATCATAAGATTCAATCTCCTTTGAGGATCAGCTCTTGGTTCATGTTGATCTTGCAATAAAATTCTCTGCACACAATTGAAGGACTGATTCCTTTAATATCAGCTAATGTCCATCCAAATGCTTTCTTATATCTTCTCAAAGTTTCCAACAACTCTTGTTCTTGTGTATCAGTTAATTTTTAGGAGACTATAACATGCAATGTGGATAAATCTCATAAGAATGCATACTTTAAATGTGTAGGAAGTGCTTTTAGTTCTAGTTTAGGAGATTTCTCAATAGATGAAACTAAAATCTTGTTACTTTCTATAGGATATAACATTTCAAATTTTTTCTGAACATAATCCAAATCTTCATTACTCACTTTTGTAGATTCATCTTGAATTTTATCCTCTTCTTCATATTCCACATATTCTTTTTCAAATTCCTTTTTGAATGTCTTATTGAAATATTTATGGCTTAAATATTTGTTGATATCCATTATGAAGCACTAAATCTCTTTCTCTTTTGCAGGGTATCTCATTGTTTTTGTAATTTTAAATGTAACCTCTTGATCACTAACTCTAATAGTTAATTCTCCTTTCTGAACATCTACGAAAGCTCTTTTAGTGACAAGGAATGTTCTTCTTAAAATGATAGGAATTTGTTTATCTTCCTTCATATCTAATATAACAAAATCCACAGGAAAGATAAATTCATCAACTTTACAAAAACATCTTCTATAACTCCTTCAAGATAGGTAATCGAACGATCAGCTAGCTAAAGAGTTATAGTTGTAGGTGAAAATTTCCTAAACCCAACCTTCTAAAAATTGATAAATGAAAAAGATTAATACTATCTCCTAAATCATATAAAGCATTTCCAAAAAAATCTTTTGCCAATAACGGCAGGAATAGTAAAACTTCTAGAATCATTGAGTTTTTCAGGAAGCTTCTTCTGAATTATAGCGCTACACTCTACACTGAGTGCAACAGCTCATTATCTACAAACTTCCTTTTCTTATTAAGTATATCCTTCATGAACTTCACATAGCTTGACATTTGTTCAAAGGCTTTAACAAATGGAATGTTTATCATCAATTTCCTCAATATTTCTAAAAAATTTAAAAATTAGTTATCTTTAATTTTTTCGCTTCAATCTTGGAGGAAATGGTGGTGGTGGTCTTTCTACTGTGATTTTCATTGGTTTAATAAGATATTCTGACTCAAAATAAAAATCTTCACTAGATTTTCCATTTTCCTCCTCATCTTTTTCAACCTTATCTTCCACTTCTTTCTGAACTTTTCAATTTTTTTCCACTTCTCAGTTGAATAGCCTTAATTTTCTTTTTATTCTGATCTTTAGGATTTACTACAACATTACTAGGAAACGTTCCTGGAGGTCTATTGTTAAGTGCAGTAGCACTATATCTTAATTGATTTTCCATGTTTCTAATTGTAGTTCCTTAACTTTGTAATTAGCTTCCCATTTGCAATATCAATTCTTCCATTGACAACTTTGCTCCTTACTCTACAAATTATTAAAGCCTGGAGGATAATAAGGTTTATAAGTTGGATTCCCTTGATAGTTGGAGTTTCCCAATGGTTTTGCAGCATTGTTTCCCCATTGCAGATTTGTAGCATTAAAGTTATTGTTACTTCAAATAAAATTTGGATAATTCTTCCAACCAGGAATATATTATATGACATAAAGATTATTAGAACGATTATTTTTAGTATTTATAGGCTCATAAGAGGATTGATATTATATCATTGCTACCAAAGAGTTTTTCTCAAGTACACATGATGTCTGAGAACAATTCATTCCATATATATCTATCTTCTTTGATATAACAACTATTTTGGCAACTAACATAGATAATGCATCAAAATCATAGATACTAACTACTCTTTTTATATTTACCCTTTCAGAGGTCCATTCAAAATTATTAGTAGCCATCTCTTTAATTAAAGAATGTGCTTCATCGAATGGTTTTGATATTAATGATCCACCAGTAGTAGCATCAATTATCGACCTAAGAGATCCAACCAATCCATTATAAAAATTTGAATTGTTAACCAATCTAGCAACGCATGGTGTGGAAACTTTCTAAGGAGATATTTAAATCTTTCGCAGGATTCATAAATTGATTCTCCTTCAATCTGACAAAAAGAAGTAATATCGTTTCTAAGCTTAACAATTTTTGAAGTTAAGAAATATTTAGATAAAAATATTTGTGATAAGTCTCCCCAAGTTCTGATAGATCTAGGTGCTAACAAGTTTAACCACATCTTAGCTTTATTCCTTAATGAAAAAGGAAAAAGTCTAAGTCTGACAACATCATTCGACACTCCATGATATTTAAAAGTAGCACACAATTCTAGAAAACTAGCAAGGTGTAAATTAGGATCTTCAGTTGGTGTTCCTCCAAACTGATTATTTTGTATCATTTGGATAATTGCAGGTTTAAGCTCAAATGAATTGACAACTATAACAGAGTTTTGTATACTCAAATGAATTTCATCTACTATAGGATTAGGATAATCTCTTAAAGGTCTCTGATGATGTTCATTTTCATTTCCAGCATTACTTAACTTGCAAGCCATTTTGCTAAAATGATCTATCTCTTTTCATTTTTTTCAATTTTTTCTAATAATTCTTTCTAATTCTGAATTGTAAGGTACTAAATCTTCAAATCTTACACTACCTATAAACAAACATAATAAGTAATTTAAAATAAGCAAACACACTAAAACATGAAAAATATTCGAACTAAACTACAAACACTTTTTTTTAGTTTAAATAAAATAATTTGAATTATAAAATAACTTACTACTATTTTCCGTTACTTCCCCGACAACGGTGCCAAAAATTTGATGCGGGTGGATTTAGTGTGTTAATTTTACAAATATATAGTAAATATGCAATTTAATCCTAACAAAAAAACTTTAGTGAAAATAGTTTGACTTTTAAAAATCTTTAATTTGCAAAATTCCCTAAAAATAATGCAAGTATACATATTGCTCAAGTAATAAAGGGCTCTAACAAAGTCCTAGATATCAATTCCACAAGAAAGTTGAAAATGCTTATAAGTATAGTCTTAAGATTATAATGTAAATGACAATTTAAAGTACAAAATTGAAGTATTAAAATCGAATCTAGAGGAAATGAGTGAATGCTAAATAAAATGCAGTTAAAGATTAATTTAATTAAACTAATTTTTAAACTTTCACAAGTAAAATTTTGAAAACCAAACAATGTTTTTGTGACAAAAAGTTCAAATTTAAGAAAGCATCATTCCCCTTTACAATGAGTATATATATTGTGAAGAAATTAAAATCATTTGAATATATATATATATATATATATATATATATAATTTTTTACTGCCAAATAGGTGCAATCCTATTCTTTACCCTCTTCCAAGTGCATAAAAAACATTCACTAATCTAGAGCTTAGTCCTTAAAAAATCTTCTTTGCTCGTCTTGAAGTTCCACATGTTGGTTCTAACCTTTAGCACTCAGTAGGTGGAGCCAATATAGGGGAGCTTAGGAAGAGTCCCCATAGGACCGTTTGGCCTTGGGCTAGCCCTGGGTGGTGTGGTCTTATTCAGTCTTGCACACATACCCTATACTTTCACTTTTGGCCTTAACCCTAACCTATACATGCTCAGCTTGATCCTTTACTCTTTTGGAAATTATGTGGATGGTCCTCTAAACCCTTAGCTCTAGGCTAGGGTTTGGATAAGACCAACACATGGAGGATCCATAGTAGGAGTTCCCTTGGTCTAATGACACTATAAGGGTAATTTTATGATCCCAATTTCAAACTCAAATTCCAAGCCCAATTAAAAAACTCCTAATTTGTCCATATCCCCAAAATTCATCAAAGTAAAAACTTCATGATCAATCCAAAGTCCCCAATTTCAAATCATAATCAAATTTCATCATGCCTAAGCTTATTTGAAACTAAATTCCAACCCAGTTGAAACCAATTTCAAGCCTAAATCCTAAGTCTAGCCCAAATGCCCCAAAATTGACCATGTGCCAAATTCCGCTAAATTGAACATCTCAATCAATTCAAAATCACCCAATTCCTTTTCAAAATTCCTCACAACAAATATCCAAGCTAATTTAATTAATCACTTGACCTAAATTATAACTCTAACCCAACATAGACCCAAATCCAAACCAAATTTTTTGAACCCAAAATCTCAAATTGGCTAAACCACTTGAAATTGACAAAATGATGGTTACCACAACCAACATTTGAGCCATAGGAACCAAGCTAGGCCCACCTAGCCTAACCTACGTGAGTCATGGATTGTTGACCTCACCTTTGGTTAAGGACTAATTTCCTCCTTAGTAGCCTAGGGTCTAGCCATAGAACTTTCATGTTGACTATTCCTAGAGGACTAGTAAAGGAACGCTCACCATTAGAAACTCTAAAATCTACTTTGCTTAATTTGAAGTTCCACATATTGGTCCTATCCTCTAACATTTAGTAGGTGGGGTCAGTATGGGGGAGCTCAAAGGGAGTCCCCATAGGACTGTTTGGCCTTAATGTGGACACTGGGCTGTCTGGCCTTGGTTAGCTTTACACACACACACACTTGATACCCTCCCACTTACAGTCACAACCTCAGGCTTTAGTCATACTTAGTTCGTCCCTTAACCTTTTTGGGAAACTCTTGTAGATGGTCCCTCTAGGCCACTAGCTCTAGGCTAGGGTTTAGCTAAGGCCTGTACATGGAGGTGCCAAAGAAGGGAATTCTATTGGTCCATGGCTCAAGTAGGGTGGTGGTGTGGTTAGAAACCTCAATCCTACTAAAATACCCAATTTAGCCTTTTGACCCAAAATCTACCCCAATTTACGAAACTACCATTGAAACCCCAATTTTGACCAAAATTCCAAAAATTACCCAAAATACCCAACTTTGTTCAAAAATCATTTCAAACCATTTAAAAGCACCCAATTTGCCCAAAACACCCAAAAAGTTTCAAAATTACCAAAATACCCTTGGCTTTGCCCAAGTTACAAAAATACCCATGGTGACCCAAATTGTCCCAAAACCTTCAAAATCATTTCCAATGTCCATAAAACCAATTAGGACCACTCCATTGAACCAAATTAGACCAATTTTAACCAAAAGACCAAACTGCCTCTAAGGGTACAATTACCCCAATTCACCCCAATGCCCACCAATTTGATCACAATTTTCCCCAATTTCAATTCTAAAATCAAAATAATCATGTCTAAAATTGATTGAAACCAAATCGAAGTTCAATTGGATCCAATTTCAAACTTAAATCCTAAGCCCAATTCAAAATCCCCATTTTGACCCTAAGACAAAATTTCACCGAATTGAACCCCAAAACCTTTATAATTGCCCCAATTTTGAATCCTAAAATCTTTACAACACACCCCCCCCACATCAAACTGAACCCTCAATTGGCCTTGGTCAAGCCATAATCTCACATAAATATAACTTGAACCATAATCCCCACTTTTGCCCCAAACTCCAAATTCCACCAAATTGAAATTCATAACCCCAAAATATCCACTCAATTAGTATACAAAACTCTGCATAATAATCCTTTGGGCCAATTTGACCCAAAAATTGGGTTTAATAAAATCCCTACCTCAATCCAAACATAAGGCTAGCCCATATGCACCAAAATTGGCCATGAGCCAAAATCCATCAAATTGAGCCTTCAAATCAACTCAAAATCACTCAATTCTTTTCTAAACTTCTTGTAAAAATCATCTACATCATTTTAATCAATTAAGTGAGTTCAATACCATGGATAGCCCAACCTAAATTTGACTTCAAGCCAAAATGCCAAAAATTGTCAAATTAATTAAGTCAAAGCCACCAGACTCACCCTTTAGACCTTAGTGACTAGGCTAGACCCACCTAGCCCACCCTACATGAGCCATGGACTAATGGTCCCTTGATTAGGGGATCTCTTCCCATATTTATCTTAATCCAAGATATCTTTTCCATCAGCCTTAACCATCAAAGTTGATCATGATTAACCTCCCTTTGGCTCCCTTAACTCCTTTGGCCACCATCCCTGGCCTTGCCGGCCGGCCTAGAGGTCGGAAAACCCCAAAACTAAGAGCCACCTTGTTTAAATTAAGCCCATTTCACCCATCCAAGCTGGCTCATCCTAATTTGTCTTTGGCACTGTTTAGTCCTTCACATAAGTTACTAACTGAACTTGAATTGAAGCCCAGCTAGCCACCCCAAGTTCATCAATTTAAGCTCCCTCTCCCACGACTAAAAGAAGAACTCATCTCTTTCTTTGGGGAGACTCTGTCAGATTGATTCCAGAGACTCTTTAAAAACTCCTATGCTTAATCAAGCCACTTCCACCACAACCTGAGCTCAATTTTTGAGCTCAAAACCAGGAAAAATCTTGGCCATCTGATCCCTTGATACTGCTAATATGCCAAGTACAACATAAATTCACATTATGTTTCACTTATATTAAATTACTTTATAACAAAACCAAAAACTTGATCCTGAGGAAAAAATAAGAATTTAACCTTTAATTTATATATATTGGGATACTACGCAAGTATACGTATCATTATCAACTAATATAGGACTTTTTGATTAAGACCTGAATATCAAACCCACAAGGAATTTATACAATATGCACTTTTAGAAAACTTTTTATTTTTAAAAAGAAAATTACTTAAACTGAATATAATTTGCAGAAATAAAAATTCAAATATTTTAAGTATTTTTGATATTTTGACAAGACAGTAACAGCTTAAAAAGATAACTAGAGTTTTATAGATGAAAAATACTTAATAAGAAAAATATCTTTCTTCTTGTCATGATTTAGTAATAAGTATCAGAATTCTGTTATGGAAGTATGCAAATTGTGTGGTACCATATTTGAGCAATAATATTCTTTACCCTTACTAGAGTTGCTATAAAGAACATTGGCTAATTTAAAGATTGAATAGTTCTGAAGACCGGCTAGGTATGGAAGATACTAGCTCTCACTCTAGAGTTCCCTCAATTCCCTCCACCTAGAAGCTAACATCTCGTATCAGAACCTAAAGCAATAAACCAAGTTGGGGGCTTTAACCTGTCACTTTAAAGTCCTCTAACTCTGCACCCTTAAATGAATATTTCCCTATTTATTTGCACTCTTCATATGAACTACATTCTCATTCATACAACCTCATGTGATTCTTTCCAATTATTGACTGAGAGAATACCAGTGAACTATATTCTCATTCATACAACCTCATGTGATTCTTTCCAATTGTTGACTGAGACAATATCAGCCTAGTTCTTACATGTTCTCATAACAAATTTTAACATCTAGATTAGCCAAATCAAGAAGTAAATGAAGTGTATGGATTTAAATCATCACAACTTCTTCCAACATTAAAGATCAATACTCTCTACAATTCCCATCCAAAACTTAATTACTTGTCATTTTAAGAATAAAGATAAAGAAAACTACTCAAAATCAATGAAGAAAATAAAACCACACTTTAGTTTAAAAGTAGAAATCCTTGTCAAACCAACAACAAGTCTCAATTAAAACCAAAAGTAGTCTCAAACTGAAAAGATAAAAACTTATCTCAATTTCTCCGCCAAACTCTTGAAGTTCCTTTAAATCTCTTCTCTTTTCAATCACTCAAACTAAACTAACAAAAAGGATAAAATAGAAGTAAAATTGGTGCCTGAAAATCTCTCCGAACTAACTCTCCAAATTGATGAACTTTCAAAACTTCCCAATTATTTTCAAGACCCTTTTCAAAGTTCTCTCTGCTTTCTTTTATAGTTTTCTAAAAGGTTCCTTGGAAACCCTTCAAAATATGCTTAGATTCAATGTATTTCCCCAAGAGATGCATCCTTTCGTGATAATTTTCATCCATGGTGGTTATAATAACCTATTAAGCTAATGGGTGCCTAAAAAATCTCTTCAAAATTCACAAAAACTGACTTTACTCGTCTAGTAACAACCACTAGAGCTTAAGCGCAGGACCTCTGGCGCTTAGGCGCGGCCTTCTCTATTTAACCGGCGCTTAGGCGCCAAAACTCTTTTGCACATTTTTCACATTTTTGCTCCAAATTTGATCATTTTTCAATCATTTAAGCATTTTTCACCTTTTCATTTGTATCTACAAGAAGAATACAAAAATACCTTCCATTGAAGTGCAATATCTCAAAAATAATTATAAAAATGTGTCTTAAAACACTATATATTTTACGAGTATCAAAATCCCCAAAATTTAAAATGTTACTTGTTCTCAAGTGACTCTTCAATCTTTAAAAACTACATATGTATGATATGTATATGAGTTTCTTTAAGAGCTACTAAAATTTAAATTTAGAAATATAAAAGTCTAATTTAGAAAAAATATTCAGTAAATGAGACCAACTTAAAGTTTGGAAATTCTTAAAGTTAAGAAATATAAAAATATGAGTTTCAATCTAATTCAGAAATGTATTATAGATTTCCAAATTTAGAATTTAGTTCTTTTATTATCTCCACTTAAAAATTTTTATTAAAAATAATTTTAATTACTATATTATATCTATAAGCTTAAGTGTTTCTCAAGTCTTATATTTTAAAAAGATCAAATGTAGAACCAATTTTTGATTAGACACTAATCCTCAAGCTTCTCCTTCCTAATCTTTTTTCTCTTCTTTTTTTCCTTTTTCTTTTCTTGTTCTTTTCTTTCTTTTTTTTTTCTTTTCTTTCGCTTTTTCAGGCAAGGATTATTATATCTAGATAGGCCTCTAATGATATTAAATTTCACTTCTCGTTTCCTAAAGCAAAGTCTTGATATAAGTCTTTTACTTATAAATAACAAGAATTTTAAACCCTAAAGATGCAAGTATAAAACTAAAAATAGGAGTAAAATTAATTTTTGATCAAATTTTCTATATTTTCATCTTACTTTAACATGTAGAGATTCAATAGACTTCTAAACAGTGAGTATAAACATAAAAGCAAACATACACACTACTGACATCACAATCTTAACATAAAGACAAAATTACAAACATGATAAAAAGAAAAATAAAAGGCACCAGTTTCTAAATTTCAAGTTTAAGATCTAAGCTAGCAAGATTTTCTACTTTATAACAGATATGAAATTAAGTTAAGTTCTAAACTAACTAAGTCACTTTACTAAACACAAAAGAACAGTTACTACCTTAAAATTTAAAAATAAAATACTAACCACCATAAATGTCATAATAACAATAAAACATAAAAGTCCAAAACAACACAGATGCAAATGTAGCAAGCTCAAAACACCTAGTTCATATCGTATTACAATCATAAAATGAATGTCTCAGCTCTACTCTTCATCCTCAGAATCACCACTATACCACTTTTCTGCAATCTCATAATCAGGATATCAAGGATATGGAGGAAATTGCACTCTTGGTTCACCTCTAATTAGGCTCTCCAAAGATGAGTGGAATTTCTCTTCATAATCACTCTTCCTTCTATTATAAATATTAGTATGATCTGCAAAATGCTCTAAATTTAATACCTTATCAGTGGTAAAATAGATATTATCCATCATCTTCTGCAATAACTGATCTCGGGTATTAGTAGACTCACCTTGAGATGTAGAAGCATGTGAAGTAGATGGTCTAGATGAAGAAGCAGCAGAGATAGATGCAGCAGACGTTTCCATTCCATAGCTCCTGAAAAATCTTCCTCTTCAGCCAAAAATCAAATGCTTAGAATAAGTCTTCACATTCACCTTCATGATGGGCTTTAGAGGTACCAGAACTTCCTCCAAACTATCATATTTAACCCCAGCCTGCTCGCACAAAGAAAAGATCAAGGAACCAAATCCCAGACCCATAGTTATAACAACTGTAGCAGAGCTGATGATAGTCTGACAGATCAAAGCTCCAATGTTGATGAGCTTTCCCTCTTGAATACAATAGTTCAACATTGCTCTTTCTCTGGTCACTTCACTGAGATCATTGGTCGGAAGCTGACGAGCGGAAATGAAATAGTGTCAGGCCTTCAAAGTGCACATAACTTTGAAGTTGAGAAATTTACTCTCCTCTCATTGGTAATCTTCCAAAGTCCTCTCCCAATAGTCAAGTATGAAATAGTATCGTCTAACTCCGCTTTAGTAGAACTATAATTTGCATAAAAACATAAAGTATCTAGTGGTAAATGGTAAAACAAGTTGATTACCTCTAGCGAAGAAGGTACCAACTTTCCTCGAACCATAACTCGATTGTCTTCAACTTCAGAGGGATTTGCATAGAACTCCATCACAACAGAAATCACTGCGACAACAGAGAAACAACAGAATTGTTCCCATTGTAGATGAACAATTAAATCTTCCATGTCTCCACCCAGATTTCTAAAACATCACTCCGGAAGCAATTTTCATGACTGTAGAGCATCATTGTATTGATCTTGACCTTTGAACTAATAAATTTGCTCGAATTAAATGGGCTTTTTTCTTTACTCCTCTTCATTCTTGATGCCATTCTACAAATTTTATAAATTCCAAAAATAACTTCAAAAATCCAGTTTAAATCACTAAACCAAACTTTTGAAAGCAAAAACTAAACTTCTTAAGAAATTTCCATAGATTTTTCCTCATTTTTCAGAATGAATAGTGAAGTTTCAAATTTCTCCAAATGTGCTCAAAATACATGGTGAAAAATCCAAAATTTTTGCATAGATGTAAAGCTCTTACCTCAAGGAATCCGAATCTAGCAAATTTTTCTTAATTCCACAAAGAAATCTCCACTTAATGGTGTGTCCTAGCCCTTAAAATCACAATTTTTAGAGGTAGAAGACGTTAGGAGGCGTTAAAAATGGTGTTTTTTGACCAAAATTTCACTTTTAACCATTCACGAACCGGCGCTTAGGCACGGGTAAGTGGCGCTTAGGCGCCTGCCTCTCGGGTTAGCTCGCTCTTAAGCGTGATATGTGGTGCTTAGGTGCTAGTGCATTATTTTTGAAATCTTCAAATTTAAGTAAAATGCACTATTTGCCAAAGTAAACCACCCCTAAATGGTCTCATAACACTTAATTGACTATTTTTAACTTCCTATAACTCCTCTCTCTCTCTCAAAATTCTCCTTAATAACTATTTCATTTCAAGGCTAAAACAGCACAAAATTTTCTCAAAAACAAACTTATATTAAATCACAAACAAGTACAAATACTATTGACACTTAATTCTCACTCCAAATAGTCTCAGATGAGAAAATTTTCCTAAGTACAAAATACTTAACACACATTCACAATTAAACACATAAGTAACATAAACACTAACATATGTCTTAAATACTAAAAACTCTTAAAGACAACAACTTTAATCACATAAAAAACAAACATAGAACTTAATTCCATTCTTCATTAGAAGGAACAAATTCAGGTCTTCCATTAGTCTCTCCTGGGGCAATTGGAATATAAAGTTGATCAAAAGGACGGTGGTGACGTGCTCTGATGCAAACTTCTTCAATCCACTTTTGCTTACGAAACATCTCCTTATCTGCTTCCTCTATATAACTAATGTGGCTAAATTGCATTTACAATTGCCATCCAATATGCTCAAGATGTGCATGAATCTCCAATACCTTAGTCTCAAATACAGACATGGTATTTTCAATTTTGTTCATCTTCTCTGATATCACTTCAATACTAACGGCTAAGAAACCGTTATACATCCCTTGTGCACTTTGACTAATGAATTTCTTCCTCATGGTCTTTTCCTTCTTCTTCAAATCCATCTCCCATGAAGACATCATCTTAAAATATCTCTTTTAGGCTTTAGGGCTAGAAATGATCTGGGGTGAAATTCCTTCACTAAACCCTTCTATTATGTCTATGTTTAGCATCATTCTTTTTCATTAAATACTTAATAGCAGAATGATCTATTTGCACTATACAATGAGTTCCAATTAAATATGATCTAAATTTATCAAAAGCATATACTATTGGTAATAACACTTTTTAGTTGTTGTATAATTAATTTAAATTTCATTAAGATTTTTACTGCATAGTAAATAACTTTGAAAATTTTATCATATCTTTATCCTAAAATAGCTCTTATAGCATAATGACTAGCATCACACATCAATTCAAAAGGTTTTTCCCAGTTTAGTGAAACTATAATTGATGCATTGATTAATTTTTTTTAGTAATTTAAAAGCTTTAGGCATTCCTCATCAAAATTAAAAATTGCATCTTTTTCCAATAAATGGCACGAAGGCTTAGCAATCTTTGAAAAGTCTCTAATATATCATCTGTAGAATCCAAGATGTCCTAAAAAACTTCTAATTTCCCTTAAATTTATTGGATAAGGTAAATTAATGATCACCTGAAATTTTAAGCAGGATCTACTTCCATACCATTTTTTGATATTTGATGACCTAATACAATTCCTCCTGCTATAACAAATTGGCAATTTTCCCAATTAAGGACGAAATTTGTTTCTGGACAGCGCTTAAGAACTTTGGATAAATGTTCTAAACATGAGTCAAATGAAGTTCCAAACATTGAAAAGTCATCCATAAAGACTATGATTCCATTTTCAATTAAATCACAAAAAATTGCCATCATACATCTTTGAAATGTAGCAGGGGTATTACA
>JXCR01084691.1:6873-24146 GCA_002079205.1 Phalaenopsis hybrid cultivar | reverse complement strand
AGGGATGTCAAACTGGCTCGTCATTCACGAACAGCTCGTGTTCGGCTCGTTCGTTAAGAAACAAACAAGAACAATAACTTACGAACAATTTCAAACACGAGCTCATTTCAAACAAACTAAATTTCAAACTAACCGAACACGAACACAAGCTTTGTTCGTTCGTGTTTGGTTCGTTTACGCCCCTACTTACAAGAGAATTATCACCTTAATCATTTTATTCAAATTATCAATCAAATATTGAAATTCAAAAATAAATCAATTTCTTTTAAGGTTGTATTTACATGATAATAAATTTTATCAATTAGTAAGTTTTTAATTGAAGATAACGATCTTATTTTTCAATTCGATGGTTGACAATAATATTTTAAATATCAATAAAATTTTGATATCATGTTGTTTAATAATACAATAATTAAATCATTGCCACTATATAATTTTTAATTTAATATTTAGCATTATGTTATAATTAACTTCCTACATCTCAATAAAATAACTGTTGCTGAAATATTCTTATTCTATTTCTTTTATTTAATATTTTAATTCATATATATTTACAAATTTAATAATAAATAAAGACAGTTGGTGTCTTCTTGTTGATGCCTTCTTGTTGAGTCGACACACTAGACAAGCACAATGTTTCTCTCAAGAAGACATTTTGTCTTCATCTCGCGTCCGTCAGTCGTTCTGCTGGAAACGCTTCATGCACTACTCGCAAAGCATGAGCCTACGATCTCTTATTTTGTGTCGGGCGATTGCTTCTCATCACTGCTCCTGCTACAACGCATCTCTTTTAACCATGTTGTCATTGCGGATATTCGAACTCAAACCCGTCATTGCTCTCATTTACTCAATTTAGCTCGCTTCGTTGATCCATCATCCATCTCAAAACTAGAGCACATACCACACTTACCCATGATCAATATAAGATGATTGATGCTTTGAATTCATTCGAAAATGAGGGTAAGGGTGCTCGCTCAATTTTCCTGCACTTCCTCTCCCTGGTTGTTTTGTCTCTTCCACTTCGTCTCCCATTGTCTACTCTTTCCAGTTTTAAAATGGAGTCCATGGTTCCAATTCGCAAACATAACATCAAGTATTATTTGTCAAATATTTATTTTTGTTCAAATTCATTATTGACGTGTCACAAAAAAGACTAATTAAGTGTAAGTCTCAAACCATATTGAGTTTGAATAACACCACCCCAACTTCGATTTTAGTAATTTTATCATCAAATTGATCCTCTATTAAGAGAAGCCATTGATGTCCGTCAACCACCATCATATCATTATTACTCATCAATTGCCATCAAATTGGAACCACCCACCCACTGTCGTGGATAGTGTACCAATAGCAATGGATTTCCATAACTCATCCAACACATTAGACTACCACCGTCTATCCATTGCAATCAAATCACTGCTACCTGCCAACCCATCAAATTTCCACTGCCATACCAACACCAACAGACTGCCACAACCTAAACAACAAAATTGCTCAATTACAATCATTCAAATAGCATCACTCCACAATAATCATCCAACCATAATCACCAATTTATAGCTTCTCGATAGTCATCATCTAATTATAATCATCCATCAATGAGCATTTGACCATTATCACTCATGATCATTTGATTATCAATAGTTGACTATGATCATTTGATTATTGATGCCCAATTATGACTGCCTAAGCTCCATCACTAGCTTACAATCACCCAACAATTTTAGTTCCTAGCATTGCTTTTATGGTCAATGCATTCCATCGTTGCTCTTTATCTCCTCTAGGATCAATGCATGGTGTCTTTGCACATCATTAACATGGTTGTATCTCATCTCTTATCAAGTTAATTCATGTCATTGATGTTGAGTTTAGTGGAGCCAGTTCTATTGTCCCTATTAGCAATTGAATTAATTGCTAATTAATCTCCTTCCAGATTTAATCTCCTGCTTCCTCTTCCCTGCTCCTGCCATCTTCTTCACGTGAAACCGCGTCTCCGTGTCAAGGGTCCCGCGTTGCCTCTCCTATTACTTAAAGTGTTTTGTTTGCTTATTATAAAAGCCAACCTAACTCTCTGTTGCTAATTACTCCCTTGCAAAGCTCCCACCATCTCCTTGGCAGAAGTGTGCAAGGGAAAAAAGGAAGAGAAGGTTGCTTTTTTGTTTTTCCTTTCAGTTTGTTGGAGAGGTAGAGAGAAAGAGTGCTTTCTTGTAATTGTCGAGGTGATCGACAAGTGTAATTCCTTAAGCTAATAAAATCCGTTGCAGCTTCATGGACGTAGGCAATTTGCCAAATCACGTAAATCTGTGTGTTCCGCTATGGTTTTCTATTTTGCGATCTTTATAAATCCAATTTTTTGTTTTATTGTCGTCGTTTTTTCACAACAACTAGTATCAGAGCTAGGTTTGGATCTGAGGAAAAGCGATGGTCGGAGACGAAGTGATGGCATCAGGAATTGAGAAGTTTAATGACACAGATTTTGCTTACTGGAGGATGCAGATAGAGGACTTCCTCTATGTGAAGAAACTTCATCTTTCATTATTATGAAAGAAGCCGGAAAAGATGAACGAGTCAGAATGGAATTTGTTGGATCGACAGGTTTTGTGGGTTATACGACTAACCCTATCAAGATCAATTTCCCATAACGTCATAAAGGAGAGGACTACTGCAGATCTCATGGCGGCTTTATTAGACATGTATGAAAAACCATCAGCGAATAACAAGGTGCACTTGATGAAAAATTTATTCAACTTGAAGATGGCAGAAGATATGTTTATTACTCAACACCTTAATGATTTTAATCTATCACAGATCAATTTCGTCTATTGAAAATTGATTTTGATGATGAGATATGTGTGTTGATATTGTTGGTTTCATTGTCAAATAGCTGGGAAGCCATGAGGATTGCAGTTAGCAGTTCTGCAGGAAAATCTAAACTGAAATATGATGATATTGGTGATTTGATTTTAGCTGAGGAGGTACACAGGAAAGATTCTGGCGAGACCTCAAGTTTAAGTTCGACACTGATTGTTTATTCCAAAGGGAGATTGCAGGACAGTAACTCAAACAGAAGAAGATCAAAATCAAAGTCTAGTCAGCATGCAACTTGCTGGAATTGTGGTAAGACTGACCACATAAAAAAGGAATTGCATGAATCCTAAGAAGAAGGAGAATGATGGTATTAATGTTGTAACTAAAAAAATACATGATGCTATTGCTGGAGGTTCACAGTTCTGTTGATGATTGGATACTGAATTCAAGGGTTTCCTTCCATACATCTTCCCACCGGGAGTTAATGCGGAACTATGTTGCAGACAACTTTGGAAAGATATATCTGGCAGATGGAAAGCTCTGAACGTGGTGGGAATGGGAGACGTTGATACTGCACTCTCTAACAATAGCAAATGGACTTTGCAAATGGTCAGATATATTCTTGAATTTAAGTAAAATATCATTTCTATTGAGCGACTAAATGAGGGTGGTCATTTAGTGGTGCTCTCAGATAGTACCTGAAAGCTTACTAAATGAGCATTAGTACTGGCTTAGGGTAAAAAAACTGACACACTATATATGACTACAAGTTTACTCAAACGTGGACACATGAGTCAGATGTGCATTATGGGGAAGCAGAAGAAAGTCAATTTCCTAAAAAGTGGCAAAGCGTCAAAGACAGGAAAATCGAATCTTATACGGACAGATGGTGGAGAACCACAGAATTATGAAGAAATCTTGCAGGATAAAAGTTCGAGCAAGTGGGAACTGGCAGAACTTCCACCAGGGAAGAAGGAATTGCATAACAAGTGGGTATACCGGGTGAACACGGCGCTTGATGGTAGTAAGAGGTACAAAGCTGGACTTGTTGAAAAATGCCCTCAGCTGAGGCATGATATTGCTCATGTTGTGGAAGTAGATACATAAGTAACCAAGGAAAGAGCTTGGAGGTACGAGACTATGTTGATACTGATATGTCAAATAAGGGTGTTACTCTTGAAAAGCTGAAATTGTGCTCGACTTCAGCTGGTCTTCTGGCATGAAGACCGGGGTTTTGAGTTGCAGGGGTGGAGGATATCACATGTAAAGAAAGGACGACACGGTCAGTGGATGATGCAGTTAGTGTTTCAGTCTCCAAATGGGAGAATTGTTGAGTTTAGTGGAGCCAATTCAACTGTCCCTATTAGCAATTTAATTAATTGCTAATTAATCTCCTTCCAGATTTAATCTTCTGCTTCCTCTTCCTAGCTCTCGGCATCTTCTTCATTTGAAATCACGTTTCCACGTTAAGGCTCCTGCATTACCTCTCCTGTAACTTAAATAGTTTTGTTTGTTTATTATAAAAGCCAACCTAACTCTTCGTTGCTAATTACTCCCTTGCTAATCTCTCACCATCTCCTCGGTAGAAGAGTGCAAGGGAAAAAAGAAAAAGAAGGCTGTTTCTTTGTTTCTCCTTTTGGTTTGTTGGCTTTTGTTAAACTAATCTTCAGACATGGCTCAAGAGAGGTAGAAAGAGTATAGAGGAGAGAGAGAGAGGTAGAGAGAAAGAGTGTTGTTTTGTAATCATCGAGGTGAACGACATATGTAATTTCTCAAACTAATAAAATCATCTGCAGCTCCGTGGACGTAAGCAATTTGCCGAACCACGTAAATATGTGTGTTCCCTGTGGTTTTTTCTTTGCGATCTTTCTCGATCCAGTTTTTTACTTTATTACCGTCGTTTTTTTTTACAACAATTGAAACCAATGCAAACATCCACAAATCTCTTTGCCCACCAGCATTAGTTACATCAACACATGCAATGATACATTCAAGTGAATGCATATCATTCTCATTAATATTATACTAAACATGTTATCCTCTTGATTCCTGTCCTAAGAAGAGAATGATCAAATAACATTTAATACGAGTTCTTGAAGATAACTCCCAACACATTTCAAATTTCTACAACAAAATCTTTTCTTGATGATTCATCTCTATTATATTATGTCAATTCCTACATGCATAAGGTAGAACATTATTTGTAAAATAAAATATATATGAATAAACTTATTTTCACTGAATCAAAACTTATAATTTTTAGAGAAAAAAATGTTAAACAAATACATACGAGGAAAGGCTGAGGTAGCTTTAATGACAAATCAGATTGGATGGTAGAAATGTCGACCATCCGATAATAGAATTAAGAGAGTAAATGTCTAGATTCAACATATGTTAAAAGTAGAAGTAAACCTAAAAAAAACCTTGACATGTTACATAAAAAATAATCTTAATTTGTAAGAATTAAAGGAAAATATTTGGACAATGGACAAAAAATAATTCATTTAGCCAACCCCACAATTTATGAAATAAAGACTTTCTGTTGTATGTTTTCACACAACAACAAAAAAACTTTGGTATTTCTTATAAATTTCTTCTTTTATTGTGTTAAATATTAGCACAAAATTAAGATGATCATCTCACCGAAATGTCGCTTGTTTTCTTGTATGAAATACTCGTTCTAAGAGATGGCCTTCCTATCAAAATTAAAATGCCATAATGTGATTCTTAATACGCCATAAGACGTCAGACAATGAACCCGGCTATTCATTTGGTTATGCATTACTTACCAAAAAATCAATGAACTAAATAATTGACGAAATATCCAATTAACTCATTGATTGTCGTGCTGATATGAGAAAAATATTTATGTGAGAAATATGCTGGCAGTTCTGTGTGCGCATAAAGATTATTCAGGAGGTATTGTATGGTTATGTCAATGTTAACTTCTGAATAACAACAAAAAATATGTGTGAAACCGCGGAAGGTATTAGTAGGTTATTGAGGAGTTATTGAAAGGTTACACCTCAATAAACTCTCCATAACCCCCAATAACTGATATATTGGAAGGTTATTTTGTCAAATATGCATGCAGAACTACATGCATATTCCGTACGTAAATAGTGCTCCTGAATTTTTTTTTCCTTTTTTTTTTGTTTTTTTATACCAAGAAAATGGACAAAGTGTTATTATTATACTCGATCAAATTAAGTTTAAAGCAACTCGCGAAGCTCAACTCTATAGCATAACAACAATGAGCCATCAACCTTGTCATTCTACACAGACACTTAACAAGCAACCCGAGGAGAGTTTCAAAGCTCATAAGCAGGAAACCTTGATTCATTAGGGCTCGTCATGTCCAGAAATAGGTAGGCCATCCCACCCTTACCTTCAAACAGAGAAAAGGGGTGATCACCACCATGCATCTCACCTTTCGCCACCAGCTGGAATGCTCCGTCAAGGAGAAAGCAGGCAAATGCTTTGGCACGGTACAGGTACTCAGCTTTGCCTGTCAGCCTATACAACGACAGGAACACATAGGCGTTGCCACTTATTCCATGGCAGATCCCAACTCTCCTCAGAAGCCCTCGATTCCAGACCACCTCCGCCGCATCCACCGCCGCTCGTAAGAATTGCTCGTCGCCGAACACCTGCAGCCATTGTTCAATGTCACAAAGGATGGAGAGTATGAGCACTTGCCGTTGATGAACAATGGAGACAAGCGATTGTGGAACCAGAACTTAAACCTAAGCATGGCCAGTATTTAAGTTTAAAACCTTCATATTAAAAAAAAATACATTTAATAGTAAATTATTATTAAATAATTAAATTTAAGGAACAATTTTTAGTTTATTATATGATATTAAATAATTTAATGAAAATTAAGCGGTGCAGAGTGTCTCCCCCAACCATCCTCTGGTTCCACCAATGAAAGACAAAGATAGCAATCACCTGAGCAGCTTTTACAAGGGTGAGGGCGATTCCGGGGGCGCCGTGGCACCAATGAACAAGTCTATCAGTGTCAGAGTTCTCGCTTGAGGGATAGTTTCCGCTAGGAAAATGGTTCTTGATCATGTAAAAAAGAGTGCCTTTAACATATTCTCTCTCTTCAGGATTCAGTTCCATGTCCATCAGAACATGCATGATTCCTGCTAAGCCATGAGCTGCTCCCCAATATTTCTTGCCATGCCATTCATACATTAGAGGACAGCTTCCATTGTTGGATAACTGCCTTCCTTCTCTAATCACTTCCTTTACTATTGAATCCTGAGTAGTCAGTGACAGTGTGTCAAAGCGAAATTTTGTTGTTAGCCGATGGGTAAGTGAAGGCAGCAGAAAAAAGAGGAGATGAGAGCACTACTCACTGTAAAGGTGGAAGGGATTGTCCCATCTCCAATGTGCTTGTTAAGGAAAGAACATGCCCACAGGTATCCGGCTCTTCCATACAGAAGCTCATTAGGGACACTAGCAGGCAATGTAATCTGTTTACAGGAGAAATGTGAAAAGGGTTGAAAAAAAAAAAGAAGATTTTTCAAACTTACGGTGAAATTCTGAGTAAAACTAATAGCAAATTTTGAGTAAAAATAATAGCTTATATAAATGAAACCGCAATGTATTGACTCAGTATTGGTATCCATGATTTTTTTTGGATTTCGAAAATTCACAGAAGCTGATGTTAAAATACTGATTAAATATTGATTTTTTGGTGCAACTGGTGCTGTACGAGATTTACAAAATATTGCATGGAATCTAACTACTACACTATTTCTATATAAGCAAATTTTCATGTCCATGCGTGGCTGATCTGAAATGGTGGTATTACACAATATAATAGGAAAAATGAGGACGAGGACCTGGTTTTCTTCTGTGCATGGATAAACCATTTCATGGTTTTTGGTCTAAAGCTAGTTGCAGTATAGGGAAGTTGGGTAGGTTTTTCTTAGACTTATTATATAGCCATTCGTCCCCTTGTTTTATATTGCATTAAGAAAAAAAATTACTGATTTTCCTGTTGAGTTCAGCCGCTAAAGAAGGGTTCTTGATCGCTCCTATTGCAGCCCGTGGCAAAGCGGCTGGGAGAATTAGTTAGTGGGGGTTTATCTTGGTCGGTTGCGCCATAATTTTGTTGGGCAAGGGTACATAATTTAAAAGTTCTTGCAAACTCAAGATGAGAATTTGATGCAAATTGAATTTTAGAGCTAGTCAATATTTATGATTATAAATTTATGTATATCGGACCTTTTTTCATGTGATTGTCACACTTAATTAGCCCTATGTAATTACCCTTATGTTCTGAGTCATCAGGAATTTTTACATTTTGGACCTTAAGTTTCAACCCTATTCATGCCATTGACGAGCCATTAGGTTGCTAGTCATGTATGTGCATAACCTAGCCTAGCTCTCTTCTTCAGATTTTATTTTAACCATAATTGATCAATTAAGCATCCATCTAATCATTTGACCGCTTCATCACCTTCAACCACCATCTCTCTCCCTCTCTCCCTCTCTCTCTCACTCTCTCTAAATTAAAAAAAAAAAATACATTGTTTACCTTGGAACACCTTTCCTTGATTATTGTCCTTCGAAAAACAAATAAAATCACTTGGAAATCAACCCAAACCCTTCAAACTTCCCAAAAACTCTTCAAATTGATGTCATCAAGAATTCGTCCTCCTTCCCTATGCATGGCCAACCACCCTCTTGTCCTTGCACCTCTTGAGCTAGCTCTCGGACAAGTCTATAAATATTGATCTCATTCTCTTTGAAGTTCATGCATTGCTGAATACAACTGACTTTATTCTACACTTCTTTGAATGCTTCACAACAAGAGAATGAAGAAAATCATTACAACAAAGGACCATTAGTGGAAGTAATCTTCAGCTATTCCTCGCTCCACTTGCGTGTAAATGTTAACTCTCCAGCAAGTTGGATCCTTTTCTAAGCTTAAAATAAGTTTAAGAGATCTAATTTCGTTTAACTAAACCAAAACTCGCACTAGGAGTCAACTAAATGTAAACTTTCAATAGTTTTTTGAAAGGTGATTTAGCTGAACCATTAGTATATTTCACTTCTGCATTAGCAGTTAGTTTGCATTCATCCTACAATAAATAGTTTGCATTTGTCCTAATATCATTTTTAACATCCAAGCATTTTTTTTGGAAAATAATTATTTCCTGCATGTTATATAGCATCATTATATCTTTGCATTTTATAAAAGTGCTAAACGACTTTTGATGTAGTCAAAACCTTCTGGGTGTGATATTAACTTCTTATTTAGCCACTTTAAAAATGTTAAGTCTATCTAGCTTCATTTGATATCCAGAAATTTCTACAAAGATTGTTCTTATTGTTAGCATTTGCATATTATTTTATTATAGAAATCAAGAAAAAATCTGTAGATCTTCACTTAATTATGTTCTTTACTTACTCATCAAAATTTCCCATAAAAAAAATTGCAAATTGTAGAGTAATTATATACATCATGCACAATCTTTTCTGTCACTATATTATTGCATAGCTTACAACTCTCAATATTTCAAACTATTTCATTATAAGTCGAAATCTTACATAGAGTTGATATTTTGTCAATTTCTGCGATTTAGGCCACTTAACACCTCAAAACCCAACAGCAAATAATTATCCCTCCCTCCCTTTTAAACTATATCATTTCAAGTCGAGATCTTACATAAAAGCAGTTGATTCTCTCTCTCTCTCTCTCTCTCTCTCTCTCTCTCTCTCTCTATCAATCTATATATATATATAGGCCAACCCATAGCAGACAACCATATCATATCTTAATAACTTCTTAAGGTGGCTATTCCTATCATTATGAAGGTTATTTAAAGCTTTAAAGAATATTCCAAGCTCTTATTACAAGTCAAAACCCATGATCATGATGAAGCTGGCTAGCTCTATACTTCACGACTTCTGAGACTATCATCCTAGAGATTGAAAAGACTACAATTGATGTTTCTAATCCAATAGATGGGTGGAACATCATTACTCATATAATGATTATCGATTTAAGGAATGATGCAATAGACTTCAGGAGCAAATAAAAAACCTCACCCTCATACACCAACCAGCAAGCATATCATGACTTTAGGCCAAGTTTTACAAAAAAAAAATTGAGTCGACCCTACTTCATGAATTTAGTTATGAATTCATTAATCCACTGCAATTCTTATTGATGGTAAAGAAGCTAAAGAACAACAAACTAATATAGAGAATGATGTGAAATTTTGTTTAATAATCTTAGGGATGGATAAACATAGTGACAGAAGCATCTTTATAAGTTGTTTAATAAGAACTAACCACTCATAAGCCTCCTAGGTTTTCTACTAAAACTTAATAATATTGTGCCTTGACTATATTCTTTAAAGAGCTCCATTGACTTAGAACCATTCCAAATATTTAGCCATTGAGCGTTTGAGCAAAATAATGGCCATATCTACTCATTAGATGTATTGTGCATTTTGAATTAGCCTGCTAATGAGTCACCACTAACTTAACTTTGCACAAGCAAACGCAATTACATTTGTCGAATAAGTACAATAATGTATTTAAATGCAGGATCGTTTCCATAATGATTCGTTGTGACTATTGAAAATGAAATTAAGCAATAGCTCAAAACCATAATTTCTATCCAAAATTAGAATTTTTTAAAAGAAAATTTTCAGGTTTCTAAAATGTCAAAAATTCCAAATATGTGAAATTCCTTTGAATTTGTAATTTATAACATCAAAATTTAGGGATATTAATTTCATTTAAAAATTATCGTTAATCCAAAATAAAAATAGCTTAAAGCCTCTGTCAATATTAAAAAATTTATAAAATCCTTAGTGCGATATGTCTATGCAATTAGTTTATTTTACAATTATTTTTTTTTTCATTTTCCTATGTGATTGTTATCATTTAAAAGTAATATGTCTATTCTTTCACACACTAGTTGTGAATCTTCCTTATGTAAATTAAAACATTGTCGATATCATTAACTTATAGTAAATATTAAACAAGAGTGTGACCATCACTAATACTAAATGAAATAAGAAGAATCACAACTAAATAATGGATTGCAACGTGCTATGAAAATATATCCAAATAAATTACTTATAAATCACAAATTCAAAGAAAAATACAATTAACATGGCATGTTTTTACAATCAAACCACAAGTAACTCTTCACTTCACTCGAATTGTGACAGTCACGAGAGAATTCAACAAAAATGAAAATAAAATAATAAAAGAATTAGGATTTTGCAAATTGTAGACTGGAGTCGCACCTCTAATTCTCCTTATCCTCTTTCTTGCCTCTTCTTTGCTTCACTAAGCCAAGTGACGCTTCATTTCCTTAGACACACTCACACACTCACAATACAATATTTAATATGACATACACCACTCCACTAAACTCCTCTCCATTTTTCTAAGGTCATCTCTCGCTCCTAGCTGTCATTCACCATTTGTAATTTTAATTTAAAAGTGCATAATTGTTCTTGGTCAGCCTGTGATGTTGTGGTGCTCTGGGTACACAGTTGTGAAGCTGGGATAACACTACAGTGCTCAAGGTATTGCACTGCGGTATTACGTTTTCTATCTTTTGCCTACTTGCTCTGGCATCGATAGCGGCGCGGAGCTCCATTCCAGTGTTGCAGCGCTGGATACTTGGCTCTCCAAGATCTCAAGAATCTTGTTATTAAGAAAATCCAACATGGCGCCTAGGCACTAGACATCACGCTGTGAGGTTGCATAAATTTCACCAAATCCTTTTGAAAACTTCTCTGAGAGCTTTCTTGCACAAAAACATACAATCATGCTATATATAAAAAAATAATGAAATAAAGAAGAGATTTGATGCATATTTTTATGCGTTTTTCTCACGCAATATCCATGTACTTGATGTTGAGGCTCTCCTTATCTCTCATGTTGAGGCTCTCCTTATCTTAATATCTCATATCTTATAAACATCTTTTCTTTATTATTTTTCTTTGGAAAACACATTAAATCCCTTGGAAATCAACCTAAACCCTTCAAAATTCCCAAAATCTATTCAAAGCTCAAATCATCATAATTCTCCTTCTTCACATGCATAAGCACCCTCTTACCCTTCCTGCTCTTGAGCTACCTCTTGTATAACTATATAAATATTGATACCATTCTCAAGTGAGTATCATGCATTGTTGTATGAAATATTCTCTTTGAGTGTCATAGTCTTCTTCTTGTGTAATTTCCATCTCAAGATGAACGACTCACAAAGAACAACTTTCAAGAACGAAAAAAGATTATTTATGAAGATTGACTTCCGTTATTCCTTGATCAGCCTATGAAAGTATTTAACTTCCCAATAAATTAGATTTTAACCTTTCATACTGATTAAAGTGTAACTTAGTGCAAAATGAGTGTCTTTTATGTCACAAAAATTTCTTATATCAAATTCACAAAAATTTTTTAGGAAAATTATCTGATTTCTCAAATATTTCCCTTAGATGGCGAATTATCAAGCGTTCTATTTGAACTGGGGGAGTGAGATTTCTGATTGACACAAGACTCCATGGTTAATTGTAACTAGGGGTGTAGGTAAATCAAACTGGCTCGCAAGCCGACTCAAACTGGACTCGTTAACAAGCTCGCTAGTCAAGCTTATAACCGAGCTCGTATAATACACGAGCACAAATTTGAGTTTCATGCGACTCAACTCGTTAACTCGTCGAGCTACTCGATTAAATAAGGGTAAGTGATTCCTGAAGCCCTAAAATAAGGCTTCGAACAATCGGGCAATCCCGCGGCCGCAGCCCTCGGCTCTCCTCACTCCCAAAGAAATGTGCAAGTACTCGTTATTATATTTTTACAAAAGTTTTTGTTTGCCTTATTTATATTGTTTTGGTAGATTTACATGCCTGCCACTCAATTCCTATGTATTTACATATCTAGAACCTAAAACTCATTTTTTACATTTATATTTCACCTTACCTTTGCATGAAAATGTGACTTTTGAAAAAGTTGAACAGTGGTATTTTTGATGTCATATGAAAGATTTGGGTGGCATGAATGTAAAAAGTAAAGTTTGGGTGCTAGATATGTAAATGCATAGAAATTGGGTGGTATCCATGTAATGTTTTTTTATCTAAATAACTTTTTTTGAGGTTATGATGAAATTTTTGGGAAAAAAAAAATTTATTTATTTTTAATCAATTGCAATATAAATGTACAACTCTTTTCAATTGCTTGATTTAAACCAACATTAAAACTTTCAAGTGAATTCGAGCTTATAAAACGAGTCAAGCTCAACTTTACGAGCCTAATATATTTTCCGCGATTTGAGCCCGAGCTCGCAATCTGATTTCGAGTCGAGTGCGAGCTCGAGTTTGAGCTAGATTTACATTAAACGAGCTAAGCTCATTTGACCCCAAACTCGAGCTCGACTCGACTCGTTTACACCCCTAATGGCAACTTAGGCAATGCTCGAGAGCGTTCTTGTTTGAGCACAACATTATACTTCAGTATGCTCCGGATCGGCGGTTAAATTTGAGTTCATATATGAAATATTAAGATAAAGATAAGAAGCCAAGTCAAATAAAACAGCTATGATTTGTCATCTAGAGTCAACTTTATGAACTCATTTTACAAATGTGAGAACTAAAGAATCATGTCGTCTAGGAAATCTAATTAACAGTTATGAGTTATCTTTTCTCAAATATCTTCAGCAACTAAAGGTAATTTTATCAAGCATTTGCCCACTTAAAATGAGAGATTGAAATTCATAGTTAAATAGTATCAGCCCCAATGCCATTTGGTAACACTATCAGTGATTCATAAGCCTTTGACGTGAGCACTAAAATTTTGTAGCATATTGGACTTAATCAATTCACATTGAGATTAGCTCAGAGGCACGAAGTATGATATGGCCAAAGTTCAATGATTCTAATCTAGATCCTAAATATAACTTGGAAAGGTAGGTAACCTAAAGATATTGGGTGGAATAATTTGAATTTGCAGATATTCTCTAAGGATGTGATCCATATCAAGCATCAGAACACTCTCAAAGCAAAACTACCAAGGTCTCAAAGCCAAACTACTAAGGTTGATGTCATGTGCTAGAGGGCAATTTGATGTATCCATAAAGTGCCTCAAGTAATTAATCAAAAGTTGCTGAGCTCTGGCTTGGAACAAATTTAACAAAAATGAAAGTCGTTAGCATAAGGGTTTATAGACTGGTCAGTCTGACTTGTGAGAATTTGGCTCACTAAGTAGAAAGCAACTTGCATCTTTTGGGAAGGTAAATCAATGGAAAGGTAAATTAATGGAATTGATGAAATGAGCATGCATATGATAGAGAGATAAGCTTGTGTAATTTATATCAGTTTGCTCATGAAAGATTAAAAAAATCATACTTGGAACCTATAAATTTTGTAGAGGCAATCTGTAAGACTTGAGTTTCATATATTTAGTATAACATAGGCTTGAATACTGGAAGAGATTTGATTATTTATTGCTTACTTCTTAACATTGGGTAGAGAAAATAGACAATTTAGGGGTTGTTTTGTAGTACTATTTGAGCAGGATTTAAGTAGCATTTAACCTTAACCCCACCAAACATTAAAAATAACAAACTTCAAATCACACAGAATTTTAAATCCCATTTCTCTTCCATTTTGCCTCAAATTCCGAATTTAATAAACCCTGTTGGAAGGCAAATTTATGAGATATAGACAAAGTGAATTGTGTGAATAGGGGCGGGAGGAAAAGTGAAGGTTAATTTCACAAAATCTTGTTTCTTTTCCTCGATTGTTTCGGGTAGTAGTGAAGCGAAATGGGGAGAAAGCACGACTCGTTGTTGCCTTCCCAGCTAGCTCTAATCGTGATTATCTGCAAAGGCTACAAACAGAAGGGGGAAGGGGGAAGGGGGAAGGGGGAAGGTCGCAGGAGGAGGGTTGGGAAGAGGAAGTAGAAAGTAGCAGGCCGGATGATTCTTAAGTTAATTTTGACTAATTTATTTGATTATTAATTAATATGTTGTTTAGGTAATTATACCTTAATTAATTTAGTTAATATTGATACAAGCTTGATAAATAAGTAATTCATGATTAAAAAGGAAAATTAAAATAATGAATATTGTTTGATTAGTTTAGTAAAATTCTAATTAATGATTGACTAGCTCAGTAAATAACTAATCAACAATTAGTTAATGAATATTACAATAATTATTGATGATTAATTAGTTTAATCATTTTAATAGTGACAAATTATATGTAAATAGTTAATTAATCATTAATGTAATTAGAAAAAAATAAAAATTAAATTAACTAAATTATTCTCAATGATTGCACCATCAATATATAATTTTATATTCATATTTGAACTAATAAACTTTCGTGCGAGTCCAACATGAGCGAGCTGAGCTCCAATTCGTGTTCGACTTGTTTAAAAATGTTCATGTTCGATATTTTTAAATTAGGCTCAAATTGAGCTCAGTAATTAAGCCTATAAATTAGACAAATTTGAGTGAGCTCAAAACTTATTTGTGCTCAGCTCATAATTTCTTTTTATTTTATTTATATTCTACTCAAGTGGAGAAGCATGACTTTTTATTTTATTTTATTCTGGAAAAACACCTTCATATTCAACACAACTTTATTTCAATTTGGCCCATCTTTAATTTAAGCTAAATTCAAGGATTGGGTACTACTTTTAGAACTCCGGAATGACTTTCTTCTGCACTTCATTCTATATTTAAACAACAATGGGATAACCAATTTTTTGTAAATATGTGATGTGGGACAAAAAAATAGAGAGGCAGAAAGGAGGGTACACGGATGGAGAGCAACAAGCCAAGCATCCAATAACTTTTCTTTTTTAAATGGCCAGGGCTCTTATGAATTTTCATAACCCCTAAATCAAGAATGTGCTCTATTTTAAGCTCATTTACATAGATACCGCCCAAATCATATTTATTTACAAATCTTAACACCATAACTTAATTTTTTTTACAATTATTACCACTCAAATAAATTTTAAAAATAATAAAATTTAATATTTTTTAATACATATATTATAAAAATGATATAAATAAATACTATTATTTTATTATTTTGAGCCAAAACAAGCCAAACATGAACAAACAACCATTTGTTCGTGTTCAGCTCGTTTATAAATCGAGCTCAAAAAATTTGCTCATGTTCAGTTTGTTTGCTTAACGAACAAACCGAACAGGAGTTATTTAACGAGCCGAACACAAGCAGTTCGTGAACTACGAGCTTTTTTGACAGTTTTAGATTTAATAGCTCTGATGCCAAACAATTTTCCAGGATTTAACTACCCAATATTTACTAAATCTGAATTTATAAGAACTACTAAGTTAAATCCTACATGAAGCCAAATAGCTTGTCAGGGCACGATAAGGATTTGGGCTGAAGAGGATTAGGAAATTAGGTGTAATGACTCTAATATTAGATGGCTTATCAAGAATTGTAACACTAAAGTTGTAGAGGAGCCCTATTATAAGTCTTATAGCCTTGTCATACGGACAAGATGACTCGAGATCAATTACCTTCGACTAAATAAGATCACTCTTTGTGTATGTGGGACAAACGTAAATTGGGGCTAACTTAGCAACAACCAGACTTTCAAACTTAGACTTACATATGAGAGTCTAGAAATGCGATTAACATTAAATTTCAAATTCTTGCTTGGAATAAAGAGAAGTCCATTTGTAACCAATAATCCTAGGTTTGCGAGAAGCATGGTTCAGATCGTATAATTATGACATTAAAATAGCTACACAAATAGGTCTAACAATCTTGTCCCATAAACAAAATGACCCAAAATTTTAGGACTTAGAACCTCAAATTGAGAAAAGCCTAAATGGATCTTATTAATCAATTGATTGAACTTAATTAGTTGAGTTGACTGAATCTAATAAAGTTTGGTTTGATCATGCAATATGCACATATTGTCAGCAAATAAGTTGATGATGACTTATAAAGGAGTCGCGCTTTGAGACACATTAAAGATTTCATACTAAGAGGCCTTTGCCAAATGTGAGAATTTTGATAGAATTTTCAAATACCAATCTATTGATTTTGAGCCCAATCTTGTCAAACACCGTCTTGAAGAGGATTTTCATCGAACTTCAAGTGTTGAGCGCAGGATACTACCCACATGGTAGTTGTTGAATAATGCGATGAAGAGAATCACGCCGTTATATAGATTCCATTTCGGCAAAAGATCTTCATATGTGACAAGAATAGGAGAATGATTATGTTTATGAGAAGCCACATAACATGCCTCCCCAGATTGATGTCTCTTCTGGCTAGACCAACAGGATGATTCGCCACCTTCCACAAAGATAGTCACAATGATTCTGATAATGTGAACCTCATTCACCCGGACAAGTCCATCCGACGGCTCCTCAATTGGGGGCTTCGCTGTCGTCGAGTATGCCCTTCAACAACAATGTACTCCTTGAG